>BQNB010079156.1:0-18078 GCA_026074375.1 Tanacetum coccineum
AAGAAAAACATCAATCATCACTTGATTTATAGGGACATTCTTGCTTCAACGAATGAAGTCATTGACAACATGAACAAGCATTTTCTGGAGAAATTCCGAGGAGAAGAAATGGTTTACTTAACTAGTAACATCTATCTATCTATCTATCTATCTATCCATATCTATACTTTTTAATATAATAAGCTTTTGTACAAACCTTTTAAGCTATTTTCATTAAAAATCAAATTAATAAGATGATGTGGATTAACATAATTAGCCAATGTGTAGAATACTCTTATGCACTACATTATGTTACACGACACACATTAATGATGACTGTTAAGTATTTTTGCTAAATGTAACCTAGTAAAGGAAGTTTTGAAAAGTCTTAGAGACCCATTGAAAGTAAAATACTTATTTAAACTTTAACACTCATTGAAGCTTCTCCTATACGATTTTCATTCAAATCAACCAATTTCGAATCACCATTAAATGCTATTTAAAATAAAACTTCTTTTATACGCTTATTGTTTAATACAATAATCCGCAGTTTCATATCATTCCTAAAATCTCGAATCTATACTCCCTTCATCAATTGATTTCAATTTCATATAACCATATTCACAATCACTCATATCAATTACCTTCTATTCCATACATCTATTCAAAATCAAAACAAAAGAGTTTGATCTATTCCTTTTGATATCACCGATTCATAAACACACACATACGATTCCTATGACCAACATCAATTCAATCTATGCCAGTGGGTGATTTCAATGTTGTTCACACAAGAAAATTGGTAAGTATCACAACTATTTAATTTTTTGATTTATGATTTTGATTATAATCACACAGTCTAGCTATTTTGATGTGTTTTGTTATTTAATAATCAATTTTATTTACTTTCAATTCATTTATAATAGAATTTGATTTTGGTGTTTTTTAGTTTAATTGTGTTGTAGCAAAACCCTAGAAAAAACATTGGGGGAAAATTAATTGAAGAATTTTGTGTGTTCTACATATTGAATTGTTTAGGGGTCAACAAGAGATGCTGCACATTCTCTATATAAAAATAGGGTAAAACTGTTTTATGAATTATGGATAATCTTTGCTTATGAATGTGCATTTTACAAAATCAAAGTTTAGCGTTATATGAAAATAGTTGACAATGATGGTTGTATAATTAGGTAGGGAAAACGATTGGCCAATTCACTAAACCAATATGGAACTTTTTTGAGGAAGAAGATGGGGACATGTGAATTAGTTGCGAAAGCATCCATCGAGTGAAGTAAGATCATTAGTGAAGCACTTTGTGAGGTTTGTCAATTTGGGACATAAAGGTTGTGGAAAACTTACGTATGATTGTTTTTCTCTATCATTTTTTGTTCTTTTTCTAATAGGAAAAGGAAGGATTCGGTGGATGAGTGGGTTGGTTCAAACAATATGTACAATGATTATCAATGTGCTTCTTCTCTAAATGGTAACACTTTTTTCATTACCACTTGAATTCCATCTGCACGTTGAGATATTAGGTTCAATTTTAAAATGCACGTATATGTAGGAGACTCACTTTTGTTGCAAGATGTGCCAAGGATTCAAGAAAAACATCAATCATCACTTGATTCAAGAAAAACATCAATCATCACTTGATTTATAGGGTCATTCTTGCTTCTACAAATGAAGTCGTTGACAACATGAACGAGCATTTGTTGGAGAAATTCCTAAGAGAAGAAATGGTTTAATTAAGTAGTAACAGTGTAGATAAAACTGAACGTAACGCCGCCATGGATCAATCCATTTTCTCCCCAGGATTTATCAATGGATTGAAGTTCTCAGGTGTTCCGAACCACATGCTTTCGTTAAAAGTAGTAGTCCCAATAATATTGTTTAGAAATACTAATCAACCAAATTAATAAGAACTTCTATTAGTGCCCAAATCATTAACGGAACACACTTTGGAAAGAAGGTTATGATATCGAGGTAGAGAATTACTCCGTTCAATAAACGATTACCGCTTAAGATCGTTAGAAAATAATTTTCTCTGTTAGTCTCATTTGCCATGGCAATTAACAAAATCCAAGGTCAATCATTTTCAAAAGTAGGTTCGTACCTACCACGTCCTGTTTTCACACATGGACAACTATACGTTGTTGTATCAAGAGTCAAAAGAAAAAAAGATTTGAAGTTTTCCGTTTGTGATCAGGATGGAAATATATCTAATACTAGTACAAATGTCATCTACAAAGAAGTACTACAAGGTCTATGAACAGTGTGCAAGAGGTACGTACAATGTACATATCATGAGCTATTTTCTATATTTTAAATCTAATTAATTATTGATAACAATATACGTTTACTTACATTTTCAATTGACTATTAGGTGTTCATGAAATTGACTTTGGTTATTGACTTGATTAGTGCTTACATACGTCCTTTGATGTTCAAGACCATAAAAGCTGGAGACCAAAAAGCATCAATGTTTATTATTAAAATTGCTACAAACTCAAATGTTTATCGAATAATTTACATATTATCTTATTATTTCTTTATATATTAATAGTCGATGTTTACGTTCGGTGTTTTTCTTACTTTATTTATGCATATAACTTCTTACAAAATAAATACTTTAAAATATGCCTGGTGTTAAACGGGTCTTTAAGCTAGTATCTATATGCTCTTCTATAAAACACGGTTTTTTTCTCCCTCTATTTAATTTTTTCTATAAGTAACATTTGACCTCACACCGACACGTGTCAAAGCAAGTTGACTAAAACTCTCATCTTTTGAAAAATAAAAAAACGCAATGTTTAATTCTCATACAATAAACAAAGACTATATACTACAATAAAATAGCTAGTTATTCACACTTATTAAAGCATATGTTCATACATTAAAGTGTGTAAAATCTAAAAGTTCACACTTGACTAGTGTGTGAACAATATGTGTGTCAAATAATTTCACACATTCAAGTGTGAGCTTTTAATTCTTCACACTTGAGAGTTTGATGATTTTAAAACAACTCTTCACACTTTTAAGTGTAATGATTTTGAAAACATTCATGATTTTAACACAATTCCTCACACTTTGAAGTCTGAGCTTTTAATTTTTCATACTTTTAAGTGTGGAGATTTTGAACCAACACTACAAAAAAAATTGCTTTAGAGACGACAATGTTTTTGTCACTAATAGCCTAAAAGGTCGTCACTAAAGCTATTAGTGACAAAAGTTATGGCCGTCACTAGTCGTCGCTATAGTTCCGTCCGAAATTATATTAGTGGCAACATACAAAGCTCAACATGACACATACATAAATAAACTTAAAATTATGTAATAGTAGAAACTTAAAATTACATCAATGTTTGTTTATGCAATAAATACAAGCACATCGTTAATAAAATCAATGCAATATCACCAAGAAATGACACATACAAAAAAAAACTCTACGTGTTCGTGACCAAAGTTACTTGAACTTTTGAACTTGGCTTCTAAACTGATCCTTTCATTACAATCTCAACCATCTGAGAAGAGCATACATGCGATATCAGTTTCCAAAAGAGAAACATGGCAGGCCGTTACTTATCTGTATTACCACATACATTGATAGCACAACCTCGTTCCTTAGCAAGGTTAGCAGCTAGAATAGTTCCTACTACCTAATAAATTGTTATCCGCCATACGTCGCGTATGAAAAAGTAAAAACATAGTTACTGAAATCCCACATTAATACCTGTTCAAGAAATGGGTAAAAGAGTCTTCTGAACGAGGTAATTGGTAAACAATGAATTTTATTTTTCTCAAAAATGTCATTGAAAAGCTTTTCCTTATTGTAGAAATAGCTTTCCATCCTCAATGATTTGAGAATCCTCATGATTTGAGGAATCCTGCAAGTCATTTGAGTAATGACTTGAACAATATTCCTCCATTCTTCTCACACAGAAAGGAACAAAAAGTTTTATTGAAGTAGAATTAGTAAATTAAGATGGTAGTAAAACAACATTAGAATCCTAAATTTATAATTTCTTTTACAAGCTGTTCGTTAGTTACTTTAGTCGGGAAACATTAAGTAGAATTTAGTTAATTACGATGAATGTTATTGGTTAAGAGTGATAATTTTCATCCCCTACATTAGTACAACTTGACATGTTCTTTTACTTTAGGGGTGTCAAAACGTTAGATGTTTCTTTTACGCGGCTAAGAGTTCAAGTATTATAATATGATACTAGTTTATTGACCCTGAAATTCACGGGGCCTTAAGAAACCGTTGACAGTGTTTATATAAAAGATTAAGTTGTGGTATCACGTAAATAAATTACATGTTAGACGTATGAACATAAAATATTAATGCTAAATTACGATACATATAAATCATCGAAACACTATAAAAGATATTTAATTTTTTATGGTTTATAAATTTGAGAATATATCACTTTGAAAAAGAGTAAAATAATATAATAGCATAGAAAAATGTGTAACAGCAAGTACACCTAACATTTTATAGCATTTAATAAAAGTTTGATAACAAAAAAATTACTTTTCATTTATATTGACACTTATAAAATATGTGATATATGTTTTGAAAATACCTAAACCCATCAGGTTTATTATAATATGCAAATCGTAAAATAGTATTTTTGAGTTTATTATGAAAATAAATATGTTTATATAAGCGATCGACTTGTTAAACTTTGTGAAGAAATGATATGTTATATCGTTTAATGATTCGTGAAATTCACGAGATTAAATGGAAAATCATAAAATTAGAGTTTTGAATTTATTATGAAAAGTAGTCTGTTTATACAAGCAATCGATTATTGAGATTACGTGAATAAACGATATGTTAGAATGTATTTCTTAAGTTACAGTAGTATTATATACTTAAAAGGCGTAACATAGTTTGTTCTAGTAAAATTGTTGGGTTTCACTTTCTCATTTTTGCAATATCAAAGCATAATTTCAAATTTTAAAGTGTAGCATTACTACTTACGGAAGGTTCTTTCAATTATATATGCACAGATGGAACCATAGTTGTATTTCAACAATATAATGTCGGTCAAATCATAAAAGACTCATGTAAAAAGGTATATTCAAGTTTCAAGTACCAAGTTTATACGTATAAAATTACATGGATACAACATATGTCACCCATACTCTTCCTAAGAGACCTATTTGATGAGTTCTTTTTTAGCCGGGCTTGGATCTTCCACATCCTTCTCACAACACAAAACTTGTTTACTTATCCACATCCTTTTCATAATAAAAAACTTGTTTACTCGACATAACATGCCAAAAGCATACTTAAAACTAAATTGTAACACCCCAATTATTGTAGTCAAATGTCATTCAAGTCCAAAAATGTTTTAGTCAATCTTTGATGTAAAATTGTACTTCCTTTGTCCCAAAATTATTGTCCACCACCAAAAAAAGACAATTTAAGAAAAGTACATTTATTACGGCTTTCTCTCTCTTACTTTTTAGCAGAATGACAATTTTATCTTTAGCTAATTAATTAAAGTCTTTTTTAAAGTTTGTAATAATAATTATAGTCTTCCCAAAAATAAAACGTGAACTATTAATTTGGGACGGAGGGAGTATGTTATAGGCTTTCATACTTTATAGCAAGATTTTTTGGCTAAATGATATAGCAATGTACCTATTTACTTTAAAGCCAAACAGAACCGTCTACATGTTATATTTTAAGTATTGAATATTTTTCTATGCATAGTTGTTGAGATACTTATAGAATCAAATGACAATACCAAAAAGCTCACAACACAACACTTATGCGTTAACAAACTTTCACTAAAATAACATTTCTTTACATTCAGGGATATAATAGTACTTAAAAAAAACCTCTTTAGGCTCCCTCCTTCTGCTCGCTCCTGTCAACGAACGAATGGACTACTACTTCAGAACGACCAACAAGTAAAAGATCTTTTTCACCTTTTAAAAACAGAACTACCACTATCTGGTGGTGTTTGTTGCTATTGCTTTCACATCAAGCATGTGCGTGTTAACGGCACTTTGGATCAGATTGTGTTAGATGTTCCATGCACGTAGGGGATTTTGACATAATTCTTTAATTAAGTATCAATATTAAATTTTGTGAGCTTAAAGGTGATTGCATATGATCTTACTGTACAAAATTATACCCATGCACGTAATGTGTTTTGACATAAATTTTAAGTTATGCATTAATACCAGATATCGTGAGTTTAAAGCTAATTGCATAAGATTATGTTTTTTAAGGGTAAGTGTAATTATTTAAGGAGATGTGTTAAAACCTAAACTTTAACTATTGAAAAATCTGAACTTAAGATATTGTAGTTTCATTATACCATTATTATATTATTGAAAACAAACAACATAACTTGACAAAAATTGTAATACTTGTTGGACAAAAAAACTCTTTAAACACAACTTAATTCATTATTAAAGTTATAAATTATATTATTATGTTATATTGCATAATTGTTTGAAAGATAATGCTTAAAAGTAGGAGTTTTTATGTTATGTGTATTTAGTTGTGTATCTTTCTTTAGGTAATGATTAATTTAAGCGTGGTTATGGTTTATTTTGGGAACATAACTAATAAAAATATTAATTTTGTTAAAAAGATTTAGTTGTTTGATAAATTTGCATAACTTTTATTAAAAAGATTGATAAAATAAGATTCACTTTTATCAATTGGCTTTGAAATGAAAGTATCTTTTTATTATAAAAGATTATTTAAATTAGAATTTATTAGTTATTATGGTGTTTATCCTTTCAACTTTGTTGATTAGAATATGTCATATGCTCTGAGCATAGAAAAAGTTTTTAAGTGTTTCACAGGAAAAAATTGATTTCATTTATAAGTTGGTAGTTTATCCATACGACATGATAGTATGATTTTATATGCATCTAGTTAATGAAACGATACCACTTAGGATATTACATGTCCTTCAATAGTCCAAGATGATACCACTTAGGGTACATTTGGTTGGGGTATTTTTGAGGGATTTAATGGCATTTGCATTTTAAATTCTTTCAAATATATGTAAGGAATTTAAAATTTCATAAATTGACAAAATGGAGGGAATTAAAATGCCTTCAAAAAGTGTGAATTTTAATTTACTTGCATATATATTTTTAAAAGACCAAATTGTAACAAAATACTACTTCTACTTTTTTTTCTTGTTGTTTTTGTTGTTACTACGTATATATTTGTTGTTTTGTTTTAGAATCAAAGAAAATCCATCATAGTTCAAAAAATCTAATAACAAAACATAATGACATATTTCAAAATACTCTAAAAATCTGTAAACCAAACATGTGAAAGTATTTTAAGTTCGGAGATTTTAAATCTTAAGAATTGAAATTTTCTGAAATTTGAAATTCTATCGAAAATGATATACTACGTATCATTTAACCATCTTTTTTCCAGAATTATTTTGTTACATTACCTTCTTTTGGCCCATTAAATAAAGAATAGTATCAAAGAAGCAAAAAGTAATAAAAAATTCAAACGTAAACCGCATTCAGCCCAAATAGGATCCCTTGTATAATATAGCATCTTGATATCAGAAAACGTTGTAATTTTTTGTTGTTGCAAACAAAGGTTGTAAATTCAAGTGGTATAAAATCCTACTTTGTATAAAAGTTGCACACATAAAGCACAACGATACCAAGCAGAGTATTATGAACACTGAACCTCGCAAGCCAAAAAACGTCATAAAAATAAACCAATGTTTCGAGACCATTCATGACCACCATACAAAAACAGCTAGTAAAGGTCTTAAGAACTAAAGTAATAGCAAGCAATAATATACAATATATTAATATACTAAGAGGCCCTAAACAAACCCATACGAAGATGTTACCAAATAAATCAGAAAGAAACCGGAAGGGGCGTTTCAGACCTTGAAGGATAAGTTATGTAATGCCCCTGTTCTAGCTCTTCCTGATGGACCAGAGGACTTCTTAGTATACTGTGATGCATTATGCTTAGGCCTGAGGTGCGTTCTAATACAGAGAGGCAGAGTGATTGCTTATGCCTCTAGACAGTTGAAGATCCACGAAAAGAACTATACCATTCATGATCTAGAACTAGGAGCTGTTGTATTTTCTCTCAAAATCTAGAGACACTACTTGTTCGGGACAAAGAGTTTCATCTATACCGACCACAAGAGTCTTCGGCAGATCTTCAATCAGAAAGATCTAAACATGTGACAATGTCGCTGGATAGAGCTTTTCAATGATCATGACTGCGTAATTTGCTACCATCCTGGTAAGGCAAATGTAGTAGCCGATGCACTAAGCAGAAGGAGAGAATTAAGCCTAAGAGAGTTAGAGCTACGAACATGACCATTCAGACAAGTATCAAGGATAAGATACTAGCGGCTCATAATGAAGCATTTAAGGCTGGCAATGCACCAGCAGAAATACTGCGAGGGCTAAACGAGCAGATGGAACGTAGGAGTGATGGAACATTATGTTATCTAGATCGAATATAGGTACCTTTTGAAAGGTGATGTGAGAACCCTGATAATGGATAAAGCCCATAAGTCTAAGTACTCAATACACCTAAGAGCCAAAAAGATGTATTATGACCTTAGGGACATGTACTGGTGGCCGAGAATGAAAAAGGATATAGCTTTGTATGTTAGCAAGTGTCTAACCTGTTCAAAAATTAAGGCTGAACATCAGAGGCCATCTGGCTTATTGCAACAACCTGAGATCCTTGAGTGGAAATAGAAGATAATAGCAATGGACTTTGTCATGAAATTACCCAAGACTAGTAGTGGGTATGATACAATATGGGTTATCGTGGACCGATTGACTAAGTCTGCTCATTTTCTACCTATGTGTAAAGACTATAAGATAAATAGGTTAGCTAGACTCTACCTTAATGAGATCGTTACCAGGCATGGTGTGCTAATCTCAATCATATCTGATCGTGATAGTCATTTCACATCAAGTTTTTGACAGTCAATGCAAGAAGCACTAGGAAACCGATTAGACATGAGTATGGCTTACCATACTCAGACCAATGGTCAGATTATATGTATTATCTAGACCTTGGAAGACATGCTCAAAGCATGTGTCCTTGACTTTGGGGAAAGTTAGGATGTTTATCTTTCATTGTTTGAGTTCTCAAACAACAATAGTTATCATTCTAGTGTGAGGTGTGAACAGTTCAAAGCCTTATACGATAGAAAGTGCCACTCACCAATCCTATGGGCAGAAGTTGGAGAAGGATAACTGATAAGGACTGAGATAGTGTAAGAAACTACTGAGAAGATCACACAGATCAAGGATAGGCTTAAGGCCGCATGTGATCATTAGAAAAGCTAGGCAGATAAGAGGAGAAAGCCTCTAGAATTTAGTGTAGGTGATTATGTCTTACTCAGAGTGTCACCTTGGAAAGGTGTAGTATGCTTTAGGAAGAAGGGAAAACTAGCACCTAGGTTTTTTGGACCATTTGAGATCACTGAGAGGATCGGTCCAGTGGGGGTATAGACTAAGACTACCTGAGGAGCTAAATGGAGTTCATGAAACGTTTCACGTGTTAAACCTTAAGAAATATTTAGCTTACCCATCACTTCAGATACCTATGGAGGAGATCCAAGTTTATGCTAAGTTAAACTTTATGGAAGAGCCTGTAGAAATCCTAGAGTAAGAGATCAAGAAGCTTAAACGGAGTAGGATTCCTATCGTTAAGGTTCGATGGAATTCGAAACAAGGACCTGAATTTATATGGGAACGTGAGGATCAAATGAAACTTAAATACCCTTATATCTTTAGATCTAGCACTAGTTGAATTTCGGGGCGAAATTCTTTTTAAGGGGGGTAGAATGTAACCCTTGCGGATTTTCCACTATCATTATGTTCTATTTAAGTCCTTTGACTTCTTGACTTTTCCTAATTTAGTCCGAGCTAATACCGTGTTGACGGTAATAAGTTATTATAAATGTGATCATTTGCTTAGTTATTATCTTTAATTTTCTAAGTGTGGATAATTATATCTATATTTGATCAATTTCCGGGAGGTTGTCCCGCAAAAGGCTTAAAATATTAAACAACGCATTCCGGCACGTCCGCTAATGGTCCATATCAAATCCAAAACAATTTAACTTATTTACCTATGGTGTAAATATTCAAAGTTTAAATAAATACATTTTTACATTCGTTGAAAATGCAAGGAAATTTTGAGTCACGTTTTTAAACACAAACTATGAGCGTTAAAAGACCCGACAAGTGACAAAATGCACCTAGGATGCTTACCCACGATCGAACCCCACAAGGGACAACAATGTACAATTTTAGGAGGCCTTGTCCCAAGTTGGTGCACCTATTTGTCTTATACCCTTTCAAACACACACATTTGATTCCAACACACACAAAACTCATCTTCATTTTTTTGTATTTCTTTCTTGTTCGACCGAACCCAAAAACACACACACAATCATAATATTTTGATTTTGATCAATAAACATGAAGGTTTAAGCATTACCAGGGTGATTCTAATAGGCGTGGGTTCTTTAAAACAACGTTTGGGTTGTCGGTTTTGTGTTAACCTTATTTTCAAAACCCTCTTTGTAAGTTATCATATCTTCAAATATTTTATACTTTTAGTAGCATAACCATGCATAGATGTTAGTTGTACGGTGGGTTTTCTAAAAATTAAAAGCTTAAAGTTTTGAAATAAATAAAAAGGGATGTTGTTTGGTTCGAACTCGGGTAGAAAGGTACAAGGAAAAAACCATTCTATTATTTTGGTTACGATGGTTTGATAACATTTATATACATATTAGCTTATTTCTATTTTTGGTTTAAAATAAGCTCGTACGACTTATTTGGTTTCGAATATCAATAGAAACAAAGGAAAAGCGATTTTGGTTATTACCTATTCTTGTCATATTTTTATATCTTATTATGGTAGCTAATTTTGACAACTAAAATAACTATTAACTTATTAGCTTATTTAAAAAGCTAACTACATTTGGTTATTGGTTTATAAACCCCACAGCCCAAAAAGCTCAATAAGCCGCGGCTTATTGTGGACTCTTGTGTGGTTCGACTTATTTTCACGACTTATCGTTTGGCTTATTTGAATACTAAAAATACTTAATCGTATATTTTATAACTCGCGACTCGATTTCGGACTGGATATTTTTTCGAAAATGTTCGTTTGGTCCTATTGGGCCTTAAGGCCCAATAAGTGAAAAACTAGCGATTTAAAGCGTTTTAAAACGGATTTTATCCATTTATACTTGTATATAATGGTATAGTTAAAATAGTCTTTTGGAAGGTGCGTTTTGATAAAACGTGATGAAAAAATAGATTTTGGCATGTTGTCGGAAAGTGTTGAAATTGTTTAAAAATAAGGTTCGAAACTTTGGAAAACGTTTTATAAACGAACGGGTCATGCCGAAATTTTATAAAATTTCTATACTTAGAAAACTTTTTCACTAAATTTTATTTTCTCAAAATCCGACAAAAAGACGAAATAATAAATAGTATTATTTTAATAAGTCGACTAAAAGACGGAAATATATTTTATAATTATATAAAATATAAAACCTCTAAAAGGTTGTTAGTACGTTTAAAACGTGTCACCTCTTATAGTTTGTACAAATAACTAGATTATTTGGGATTACCGGATAGGTAACCGAAGCATACTACATTATCAAATTCTTATTTGTTTACTTGTCTATTTTTTTTAAATAGTATAAGTACTTATCACTAATGTATATACTTTAATATATCTTCTTCGAGTCTAAATCATCAACCATCACACGACCAAAAACACTAAAAGAGACTGTACAACACGCATTTTGACACCTATGCATCAACCCTAAACATACATTCGAGAATGTATTTCTGAATCGGGCATTAACTGGATTAGGTCATGTCTGGATGTTGTTTCATAAAATCATTTGATCATATTCTCAGCTACTTATCACTTTGATAAATGTGAGTTCTCGTAGCCCCACCTTTTAACTCTTTTCTGTTGGGAGAAAATGATACTCAAATTTATTTTGAACATGTTTTCGCCACTGTACAAAACTACTATCATTTTGGACAATGCTATGTGCCTATGACTGCTATGTGAATGACATGAGGACTATTTGATCAGGTTCTGCAGAACTAATCTATTTGAGCAAGTTCTGCGGAACTAATCTATTTAAGTAAGTTCCGCGGAACTAATAATTTCATGCAAGGTTCTATGTGAACCTGTGCATAAGACTATTTGCCAACCTAAGTTAGCTCCAGCTGGTAGGATATAGGTGTGGAGGACTATAAGCGATAAGACCATTTGCGAATGGTTGGTATCTATTAGAAGAGCTATGAATCTAATTATCATACACTATGATAGCATGGGATTGCTATGTTGGAAATCTAATATCATGATAGCATGGGATTGTTAGGTCAGAATCTAAATCTATTACATGCATTCTACTTACATATTGCGCAATTATCCACATCTTAAATTATGGCACAACAACTGGGTTTAACTCTAAACCTACGAGCTCACCAACTTTATGTTGACATTTCGAGTATCATTTTTAGGTATTGTCAATGATTAATGAGGTCAGGTTAAAAGGCTGTAGCAAGACTTAAGGGCATCCTTTATGGATCAATCATCTTAAGAGATTTGCATTTTGAGACTCTATTCTAGAATTAGCATTTCGATAAATCACAAGACATGTATCATCCCCTGTATGGGAGGCTGGCTGTAATCTTTAGACTCGTGTTGTGTTCTTCTATTGTCTGGACACAAGTTTTCATACTTGTTATCAGGGGATGTCGTGACACCTTTATGATATGCATTTAGTGTTCCCTATATTGTTATCTTGTGTTATGACGATCAATCCTCCGTCACGCCTTATGTTTCTGCCTTAGTCAGGGTATGACAGATTGATATTTAGATCTAAGGTTATAGACAATTAGGTGGTTTGGCCTAGACTATAACCTAAGAACCTGCATATATAGTTTGCATTATAGGATCTTCGTGTGAGATTTCTGCTTATATTAGTCTATCGTCTTGGATAAGTCAGTCATTGAAATGTATGAGCCAAGTACTGAGTACAACCGGGAAAGGATGCAGATATAAATACGGTGGCCAACGTTGTTATAAACATATCACGACCCATACGTATTTGGTAATACCGTTCACTTAAAATTAGTGTTAACACCTTAGGACCGTATATATGCATACTATAGAACATTAAAGCAGTTTATATGCAAATCTCCCCTCCTACCTAACATTACCTATGTCCTCCCTCGTGTAGATAATTCCATTAAGGATAATAACACAAAGTGCAGACCAATCAACTGCTGCACCACGAGGTGGAAGGACGGGTGAATAAATTGTTAGAGGAGGTGGAAGGACTAGAGAGCAACCGGGCAGAGGTGGTGGACGAATTGGTAAAAATGATGGTCAAGGAGGTGACCAAGGTTTCGAAGTGAATGATGGTGTCGACGGAGTCCCTGACTTCTCCATGTCATTGCTCAGCAGCTACAAAATTTGCTTCCTACTATCTTAGCTCAAGTAGGCAATCATTTTAACAATCAAGGAAACAATGGGAATGAAAATGACAATGTCGTTAATAACAACATCCAAGGTGATGTTAGGAATGTTAGAAATGTTAACATGAATAGCGGGCGAGTTGGTTGTTCATACAAGGAGTTTATAGCTTGTAACCCAAAGGACTATGATGGAAAAGAGGGTGTTGTAGTCTACACTCATTAGATTAAGAAAATGGAATTATTCTAGGACATGAGAGGGTGTGGAGGTAACCAAAAGGTCAAGTACACTGTCGGTTCATTTATTGGAAAGGCACTGACATGGTGGAACTCCCAAGTTTAGACTAGAGGTCAGGAAGCCACAGTTGGCATGACTTTGGATGACTTTAAGGCTTTGAGAGAGAGGAGTTATGTCCAAACAATGAGATGCAAAAACTGGAACTGAGTTTTGGTGCCACGCCATGGCTGGTGCTAGCCATGCCGCGTACACTAATCGATTCCATGAGCTTGCTAGGTTCGTCCATCATTTCGTTACCCCTGAGAACAAAAGGATTGAGAGGTACATCTATGGTCTTGCTCCACAGATCCGTGGGATGGTGGCAACAACAGAGCCAACAATAATTTAGAGTGTCGTATTGAAAGCTGGAGTGTTAACATATGAGGCAATTAGGACTGGAGCATTGAAAAAGAATATTGAGAAAAGAGGAAACACTAGAGAGTCAAGTAGGGGTGGAAATGCTAGGGATGATAACAAGAGATCTAGGACTGGTAGGGCATTTTCCTCAGCCACAAACCCTATTAAGACAAAGTACATGGGTGCTGCATCCAAATGTGCAAACTGTAACTATCACCATCCACCTGAGTCGCCTTATCATACTTGTTTAAACTGTAATCGTTTAGGAAATTTTGCTAGGGATTATAGGGTGGTACCGAGGATAGTGAAACAAGTAAATGCTAGAAACCTGGCTGCAGCTCATAATGCGTACTTTGAGTGTGGTGGTACTAATCACTACAAAGCAGCATGCCCTAGGTTAAACTGAGTACCAAGACAAGGAGGTAATCGTCCAAATCAGGCTTTGGCTATCGATGGGGGTCATGGTCGTGGAAACAATGGCAATCAGGCAGGTTGAAGGGCATTCATGCTGGGAGCAGAGGAGGCTCGCCAGGACCCAAACATTGTGACGGGTATGTTTACTTTAAACAATCACTAAGCTACAACTCTATTCGATTCAGGTGCTGATTATAACTTTATTAACACTACTTTCATACCTCTGTTAGACATAGAGCCCAGTAACCTAGGTTTTATCTATGAGATTGAAATAGCCAGTGGGCAACTTGTAGAGATCTATAAGATTATCTGAGGTTGCAAATTAGAGATAGAAGGTCATACCTTTGATATCGACTTGATACCGTTTAGACATGGGAGCTTTGATGTAATCGTAGGAATAAACTGGTTGTCCTGGCACAAGGCAGAGATTGTTTGCCATGAGAAGGTAGTTAATATTCCACTACCGAATGGCAAGATGCTTAGAGTCTTAGGAGAAACACCAGAAGAGAAGGTGGGTTATCTCATGAGTGCAAAGGGTGAAGGGCAGAAACTAAAAGACATAGTTGTCGTTAGAAACTTTTTTGAGGTATTTCTTAAAGACCTCTCAAGATTACCCCCTTCCTGAGAAATCAAATTTCGTATTGACTTGGTCCCTGGAGTAACACCAGTTGCAAAGTCTCCTTATCATTTGGCGCCTTCTAAAATGGAGGAGTTGTCAAGTTAACTCAGGGAACTCCAGGACAAAGGTTTCATATGACCAAGTTTATCACCATGGGGAGCACATGTAATATTCATCAAGAAGAAGGACTGTTCTTTTAGGATGTATATCGATTATAGAGAATTGAACAAGTTGACCATCAAGAACCGTTATCCCCTCCCTAGGATAGACGATCTATTCGATCAACTACAAGGATCAAAATACTTCTCTAAGATAGATCTTAGGCCAGGATAGCATCAACTGTGAGGTCACGAGGATGACATTCCAAAGACTACCTTTAGAACTCGATTTGGACATTTTGAGTTCACGGTTATGCCCTTTGGTCTGACGAATGCACCATCGGTATTTATGGACTTGATGAACCGAGTATGCATACCCTATCTAGACAAGTTTGTTATAGTGTTTATGGATGACATTTTGATCTACTCAAAGACTATGGAGGAACATGAGATGCATCTAAGATTAGTCTTAGACCTGCTTAAGAAGGAAAAACTGTATGCAAAGTTATCCAGGTGTGAATTTTGGTTGTGGAAAGTGTAGTTCCTAGGGCACGTGATTAATGCTAATGGCATTCATGTAGACCCTAGAAAGATTGAGGCCGTTAAGAACTAGGAAGCCCCTAAAACACTATCTAAGGTCCGTTTATTCTTAAATTAGCTGGATATTACCATTGATTCATTAAGAATTTCTCCAAGATTGCCAAATCACTTAACATATTGACTCAAAAAAGCAAGACATTCGATTGGGGTGAGGAACAGGAAGCGGCATTTCTGACCTTGAAGGATAAGGTATATAATGCCCCTGTTCTAGCTCTTCCTAATAAACCAAAGGACTTAGTAGTATACCATGATACATTATGCTTAGGCCTGGGGTACGTGCTGATGCAGAGAGACAAAGTAATTGCTTATGCCTCTAGACAGTTGAAGATCTACGAAAATAACTATACCACTCATGATCTAGAACTAGAAGCCGTTGTATTTGCTCTCAAAATCTAGAGACGCTACTTGTTCGAGACAAAGAGTGTCATCTATACTGACCACAAGAGTCTTTAGCACATCTTTAATTAGAAAGATCTAAACATGCGACAACGTCGTTGGATAAAGCTTTTCAGTGATTATGACTGCGTAATTCGCTACCATCCTGGTAAGGCAAATGTAGTAGCAGATGCACTAAGCAGAAATGAGAGAATTAAGCCTAAGAGAGTTAAAGCTATGAACATGACCATTCAGTCGAGTATCAAGGATAAGATACTAGCGGCTCAGAATAAAGCATCTGAGGCTGTCAATGCACTATCAGAAATGCTACGAGGGCTAGATGAACAGATGGAACGTAGAAGTAATAGAACATTGTGTTATCTAGTTCAAATATGGATACCTTTGAAAGGTGATGTGAGAACCCTGATAATGGATGAAGCCCATAAGTCGAAGTACTCAGTACACCCAATAGCCGATAAGATGTACTATGACCTTAGGGACATGCACTGGTAGCTGGGAATGAAAAAGAATATAGCTTTGTATGTAAGCAAATGTCTAACCTATTCGAAAATTAATGCTAAACATCAGAGGCCATCTGGCTTATTGTAACAACATAAGATCTTCGAGTAGAAATGGGAGAGAATAGCAATGGACTTTGTCATGAAATTACCAAGGACTAGTAGTGTGCATGATATAATTTTGGTCATCGTGAATTGATTGACTAAGTCTGCTCATTTTTTGCCTATGCGTGAAGACTATAAGATGGATAAGTTAGCTAGACTCTACCTCAATGAGATCGTTACAAGGCATGGTGTGCCAATCTCAATCATATCCGATCGTGATAGTCGTTTCACATCAAGGTTTTGGCAGTCAATGCAAGAAGCACTAGGAATCCGATTAGACATGAGTACGGCTTACCATCATCAGACCGATGGTCAGAGTGAGCATACTATCCAGACCTTGGAAGACATGCTCAGAGCATGCATCCTTGACTTTGGGGGAAGTTGGGATGTTCATCTTCCATTAGTTGAGTTCTCATACAACAATACTTATCCTTCTAGTGTGAGGTATTCACTGTTTGAAGCCTTGTACAATAGAAAGGGCCACTCATAAATCCTATGGGGAAAAGTTAGATAAGGATAATTGATACGACCTGAGATAGTGCAAGAAACTACTGAGAAGATCACATAGATCAAGGATAGGCTTAAGGCCGCACTTGATCATTAGAAAAGCTATGTAGATAAGAGGAGAAAGCCTTTAGAATTTGGTGTAGGTGATCATGTCTTACTCAGAGTGTCGCCTTAGAAAGGTGTGGTACGCTTTGGGAAGAAGGGAAAACTAGCACCTAGGTTTGTTGGACCATTTGAGATCACTAAGAGGATCGGTCCAGTGGCCTATAGACTAAGACTACTTGAGGAGCTAAATTGAGTTCATGACATGTTTCACATGTCAAACCTTAAGAAATGTTTAGTTAACCCATCACTTTAGATACCTTTGGAGGAGATCTAAGTTGATGCTAAGTTGAACTTTATGGAAGAGCCTATAGAAATCCTAGAGCGGGAGATCAAGAAGCTTAAGCGAAGTAGGATTCCTATCATTAAGGTTTGATGGAGTTCAAAACGAGGACCTGAATTCACGTGGGAACGTGAGGATCAAATGAGTGGGTATGGAGATAACCAAAAGGTCAAGTACACTGCCGGTTTATTTATTGGTAAGGCACTGACATGGTGGCCAGACTAGAGGTCGAGAAGTCGTAGTTGGCATGACTTGGGATGACTTTAAGGCTTTGATGAAAGAGGAGTTCTGTCCAAACAATGAGATGCAAAAGCTAGAAACTAAGTTTTGGT
>BQNB010079157.1:0-30331 GCA_026074375.1 Tanacetum coccineum
ATTTTTTAAAACCCTCGGGTACTCGGGTTTGGGTCAATTCGGGTTCGGGTCAACCCGAATATGTGTAAAAAGTGAAAAAAAAATCCTTTTTTGTACTCTTTTAAATACAAAATATATATAATTTATATTAAAAAATAGTAAAAAAATCCTTATTCGGGTCAATCAGGTTGACTCAAACCCGAGTTAGCCAAAAAATTTGCACCATATACCCGACCCTATTTAGTAGTTGGGGTACTCGGGTTGACCCGAATAATATTTTGGACCTGACTAACCCGACCCGAAAATGCTTAAAAATTTCAACGCGCGGCCGCTATCACCCTCGTTTTATGACATGTCTAATATCACTTGTGATATTTTATAAACATAGTTAATGTCTAATATCACTTGTGATATTTCAGAAACAAATAAGTATGCTTTTTACCCTTTGGTATCATCTGTGATATTTTTCATTGCTTTGTATACTTTTTTATATATTATCACCTATGTATTCTCTAATACTTTTATACTTTTCAGGTACTAGATGGTTTTTGTGTCTTTTACCGCAATAGACAAGCACAAGAAATGTTTTACTAACTGTTCAAAGTTTCTTAATAATGAAACTTTACTCAAAAGTTATGTTCTTTTTGGAACTTTTAACATGTAATCAATCTTAGCTATCACTTGTGATACTATACTCTTAGTAGGAATAAAAGGGTTAAACCTCGTTAGGTGAATTCTTATTTTGCTCAAAAGCAATGCTAATTTAAAGCAAGCTCGTATGATTTTGAGAATACGTCAAGTTTTTATTTTCATAGCTTGCTTCTCTTTTATTCGTTTTGCTGTTTGTAAGTGACACTTGTTTATCACTTGTGATATAACATTATATCAAAGTTGAACACTATTTAAATGGTACATCTTAGTCAATTTAGAGTAATATCTTAGGTGATAAAGTAATAGAATGTGAAATTATTCACTTTAGAGTAATATCTCAAGTGATATAGCCAGACATGAATGCTCTTGTGTATTTTATTGCTTTATCACCTGTGATATTACTCATATGTAAAATACCCGAATTAATGTAACATTCTATTGTTGTATCACATGTGATATCACTCATATGTAAAATACCAGAATTAGCGTCACATTATATTGCTTTATCTAATGAGATATTACTTTTAAGTGACTAAGAAGGAAAAATTCAAATACTCTTCATCTTCCTTACAATGTTATATCACAAGAGATAAATAATTGTCACTTACAAATACCTAACAAGTTCCATATTAAGTAACTCGAAAAAGTGCATGTTAATTATTCTACACAATGATGTAAACTTAGATGCTTTTGAGTTATTTCAATACATATAACAGACATGAATGATGTGTACTTTTGGTCCTTTATTACTTTATCACTTGGGATATTACTCATATGTAAAATACCAAAATTAGTGTTAAATTTTATTCCTTTATCACATTTGATATTACTCATATGTATAATACGAGAATTGGTGTCATATTATATTGCTTTATCGCATGAGATATTACTCTTAAGTGACAAAAAACCACAATTGAAATATTCTTAATCTTCCTTACAGTATTATATCACAAGAGATAAATACGTGTCACTTACAAATATCAAAATAAATAAAAAGGAAGCAAACTATGAAAATAGAAAGTTGACGTAGTCTTAATATCAAACAAGTGTTTGCATTGCTTTTGAGGAAAATAAGAATTCGCCTAGAGAAGCATAACCATTTTATTTCTACTAACAGTATAATATCACAAGTGATTCATAACATTAATTACGTGCTAAGAATTTCAAAATTATCCACAACTAGTGTCACATTATATTGCTTTATCACTTGAGATTTTATTATTATTTATTTATCACTTGTGATATTACATTGTCAGGGGTAATTATTGTTAAGCCACGAGTGAACCTTAATTATAAAGGTTATATTTTTCACCGGTGATATTACATTCTGAGGTAATCAGTGTTAAGACACTAGTGAATCTTATTTAAAAAAGATTATATTTATCACTGGTGATATTACAATCTTAGGGGTAATCAATGTTAAGTCATGGATGAATCTTAGTTAATAAAGGTTCTGAAGGTACATTTAGCAAGTTTGAAGGTTGATGTTATTTTTAGATAATCTTAGAATATCTCTTGTGGTAAACAAAGTTTATGCATATATCACTTGTCATATTATACCTAATGGTTAGGGCTTTAGGGTTTTTGGTATAGGGTTTAGTAGTTAGGAGTTTAAGATTTTTGGTATAGATTTTAATGTTTATGTATATATCACTTGTGATATTATACCTAGTGGTTAGAGGTTTTGTGTTTTTGGTATAGGGTTTAGTGGTTAGGGGTTTAGGGTTTTTGGTATAGATTTTAAAGTTCATGTATATATCACTTGTGATACTATACCTAGTGGTTAAGGGTTTTTGGGTTTTTGGTATAGGGTTTAGCGGTTACGGGTTTAAGGTTTTTTTATATAGATTTTAAAGTTTATGTATATATCACTTGTGATATTATACCTATTATTAGGGGTTTAGGGTTTTTGGTATAGGGTTTACTGGTTACGAGTTTGGGGTTTTTGGCATAGATTTAAAATTTTATGTATATATATCACTTGTGATATTATACATAGTGCTTAGGGGTTTAGAGTTTTTGGTATAGGGCTTAGTGGTTAGAAGTTTAGGGTTTTTTGTATAGGGTTTAGTGGTTAGGGAGGGGGTTTAGGTTTTTGGTATATGGTTTAGTGGTTAGGGATTTAGGTTTTTGGTGCACGGTTTAGTGGTTAGGTGTTTAGGGTATTTCGTATAAAGTTTAGTGGTTAGAGGTTTAGGGTTTTTGGCATACGTAAAGCTTTATGGTTTTTGGTATAAGTTTTAAAATTTATGTACATATCACTTGTGATATTATACCTAGCAGATAAAGGTTTAGAGTTTTTAGTATATGGTTTAGTGGTTAGGCGTTTAAGGTTTTCATATAGATGTTAAAGTTTATGTATATCACTTGTGATATATACTTAGTGGTTAGGGGTTTTAGTATAAGGTTTAGTGGTTAGGGGTTTAGGGTTTTTAGTATAGATTTTAAAGTTTATGTATATATCACTTGTGATATTACACCTAGTATCAGGGGGTATAGGGTTTAGTGGTTAGGTAGGGGGTTTAGAGTTTTTGGTATAAGGTTTAGTTGTTAGGGGTTTAGGGTTTTGGTATAGGGTTTAGCGGTTAGGTTTTGAGGGTTTTTGGTATAGGGTGTAGTGGTTAGGGGTTTAGGTTGGTATTTGGTTTAGTGGTTAGGGGTTTAGGGTTTTTGGTATAAGTTTTAAAGTTTATGTATATATCACTTGTGATATTATATCTAGTGGTTAGGGGTTTAGGGGTTTTGGTATATGGTTTAGTAGTTAGGGGTTTAGGGTTTCTGGATTTTGGTATTGGGTTTAGTGGTTAGGTGTTTAGGGTTTTTTATATAAGGTTTAGTGGTTAATGGTTTAGAGTTTTGGTATATATTTTAAAGTTTATGTATATATCATTTGTGATATTATACCTAATGGTTAGGGGTTTAGGGATTTTGCTAGGGTTTAGTGGTTAGGGGTTTAAGGTTTTTGGTATAAATTTAAAAGTACATGTATTATCACTTGTGATATTATACCTAGTGGTTAATGGTTTAGGGTTTTGGGTATAAGGTTTAGTTGTTAGGGGTTTTGGGTTTTGGATATAGATTTTAAAGTTTATTGATATATCACTTGTGATATTATACCGAGTGGTTAGGGTTTAGGTTTTTTGGTATAGGTTTTAGTGGTTAAGGGTTTAGGGTTTTTGGTATAGGTTTTAGTGGTTAAGGGTTTAGGGTTTTTGGTATAGGGTTTAGTGGTTATGGGAGGGGGTTTAGGGTTTTTGGTATAGGTTTTAGTGGTTAGGGGTTTAGGGTTTTTGGTATATGGTTTAGTGGTTAGGTGTTTAGGGTTTTGGTATAAAGTATAGTGGTCAGGTGTTTAGGGGTTTTTGGTATAGGGTTTTTGTAACATCATCGGTTATAAAAATAACATTTATCAACTAAGATTTACTTGTGATATTTCATAAACATTTAATGTCTAATATCACTTGTGATATTTAATAAACAAACAACTATGCTTTTTAACCTTTAATATCATCCGAGATATTTCATTCATCTGTATATTTATTTTTATATATTATCACCTATGTGTTTTCTAATATTTTTAAAATTTTCAGGTATAAGATGGTTTTTATGCCTTTCATTGCAGTAGACAAGCACATAATTTTTTTTATTATGATATAGGGTTTAGTGGTTGGGGGTTGATGGTTTTTTATATAGGTTTTAGTGGTTAAGGGTTTGGGGTTTTTTTTATAGGTTTTAGTGGTTAGGGTTTTGGGTATAGATTTTTAAGTTATATTATACCTAGCTTCTTCTTTTTTTTATTCATTTTGATATTTGTAAAGTAACACTTGTTTATCTCTTGTGATATACGTAACATTGTAAGGAAGATGAAGAGTATTTAATTGTCATTCTAAGCTATTTAAGAGTAATATCTCATGTGATAAAGCAATATAATGTGACACTAGTTCTGGTATTCTACGTATGAGTAATATTTATGTGATAAAACAATAGAATGTGACACTAAAACTATTTGAAAACAACATAACTTGTGACTTGGATATTCTGTTCATTCTAGTGTATTATCACTTGCGATAATAACCTAAAGTTTTAGCCCATGTCTTAATCGGTTTATGACTTGGATGTTGCGTGCTTTATTCCTTTAGTGAATTATCACATATGCAAGTGTATTATCACTTGCGATAATAAACTAAAGTTGTAGCCTATGTCTTAATCGGTTTGTGACTTGGATGTTGCGTGCTTTATTCCTTTAGTGAATTATCACATATGCAGTGTCACTGGTATTAATTTGTTAGTGTTCAATTTAACTTTTCAAAATCAAGCTAATTTAACTATGACCTTAACTATTTTTGTATATGTTATATAATACTTGTAGCAAAATATATGAATGTATTAATTTCTAAGTGTATTTTTCATTAATATAATTGTCATCAAGTATAATATAACAAAATAATATTTAAGGTCAAAGTTGAACCATTTTAACTCTGAAAAATTAAATTGAACATTTATTTTAAGACCGAGGGAGTATCAAATGTTTATTCTAAACTACATTTTGACCACATGTGATAATACTCAAACTGTATGAAAAACAAGATAATAACTCAAATAAATTACATTCTTCTTCTTGTTGTACACTAACATAAAAGGTAAAAAAGTTGAAACTCATAATAACATTGATCCTCTTTGTATACACATCTAAGGATTTACATAGTGCTTTGACAAAGAAATTTCATAACCTGGTCCACCTGGATAATGGTGGCAATCTTGTCCCATTTACAAATAGTCCACCTGGGTTTTTTCTTTCTCTAATGGAAACATGTAGAACTAACATAATTGGTTAAAATGAAAAACGGGTCAAATGATAAAATAGCTCTCTCAAAGGTGACCTCTTACCATAATTGCCCATAAACAGACCCACTTTAAACCGCTATAACTATATAATATAGTTTTTTGTAATCATTGTTGGCATGTTAGCTATCACAAAAGAAAAATGAAAAGGTGACCTATCATAACTGCTCATAACCAGACCCATTTTGAGGCAAGGATAACATCTTGAGAAACTTGGACGAACTCCAAAATCATCTAAAAGTGCAGAGGTTATACATACACATTTTTGTGTCTTTGTGTCAGTCACAAAATATGGAGAGATGTAACCTCGGCCTAGCTTCATCCTGTCAACAACTTCTAGTTCATTATCCAATGTATTGCCGTCCTGCAACTTCATTAAATCAATTGTTTCTTAGATAAATAATCACTGATAAATAACCAATGATCAGGGACTGAAATTATGAATGTTCTTACAAGTTACAACAACTGTAATTACGCCGTCTTTTCCAACTTTCTCCATAGCTCTTGCAATTAGTTCACCAATCTCACGTTCTCCATTGAAAGAGATAGTGGCTACCTAATCACAATCTCGTGTAACGTAACTTTCTAGAACAACATTCTTTCAAATGATAACGTGAGAGGCATGAGATTTGAGACAAGAAATCCCCAACGCGGACACTAAGACTGGATAATTGGACACTAAAAAGGTTTCTAGGTAACCACAGTCACGAAGATGGCCAACTGAGATCACATCGATGTACACGGGTAGAAGCATTGAAAAATGATGTTCACATCATGTAAAATTGTCACCCTCGAGTAAAGAAGTTGGTGATCTCGAGTAAAGAAGTTGGGTACAAAAATGAGCACATGGGCTCCTGTTACCTCATGGTTCTCCACCAGTCAGATGGTTCGATGAAGCTGTACTTACACAAAAGGAGGGCAGCATAGTTCATAAAAATGGAGGGATGGTTTTGGTCTTTGGAAACATTTTGCTGAAAGCTCCAAGTCGCCACTAAATGACAGATGGCCGTGTTAGCTAACTCAGGTGGTAACCGATGTAAGATACTATGTATATATAGCATGCATATCAGTAAAGATAAGAGCAATAAGATAACGGTGGTGTTAGTATTTGCGTTTTTTAATAATTACCTGATCATTTAGGGGTCAAACAATGAGTGTCAGATTATCAGTTCATCAGAAGCTGCAAGAAATCAGATTATGTAATATAAAACAAATTACTTACTTTTACCCCTTCTTTAACCTTATATTAAAGACACTTAATTCCAATTTCAGAAACCGTCACTACTTTCTTTCACATTAAAGCCTGCTAATGTTGTTATGACGGACAGATAGTTTCTCCAAGGACTCTATTCTTCCTAGGCTTCTGGTAACACTTTCAGCTTGTTATACTCTGCAAGAAGCTCTTTCAGTGCTTACCAATGGCATACGGGATTTCTTCAATGTTGTTAGGCTCGATTTGTTCCATCAGCTTATTACGAAGATCAAGATCTTTAGTTCCCTTTTAACGATACTTCAATTAAACTAGCAAGCTTTATAAGACTCAATTTTCCACCATCGGATCCTACAAAATACAACCATTATCCGAAATTGTCATTTAAGCTAAAACTTTATATACTGACCATATACAAACACTATCCGAATCGTCATTTAAGCTAAAACTTTATATACTGACCATATACAAGCATAAATCCAATTAAGAATAACAAAACAGTAACTCATTAATAACTCACCAGAAGTAACTGCAGCGTTTAAAGCAGAATCCACAATCTGAGGTCCCATAAACTCCCTTTATCGAAACTCACCACCAATCGCGCCACCATAAAACCTAGACTTGTAACATAGCTATCATCTCTAGGAACCAACCACGACCTTCTAACCACCTCTTAACAAGCTACAGTAATATGAACCATATAATAAGAAGCAGCCATCAGCAGGGATTTACGGCATCAAATATCAATCTTAAGGTTAAAAAAACTCATGTTTCTTATGTATAAATTAGTGTGTCGAATAGGAGGTTTTGCACAAAAAAAAAATACATAGGAGGACTTTCAATCCATTCAACCTATTTAAAAGTTACTAGTAGTTTTTATAATCCATATTTTACCAGCTTGATAAGTAAGAGATGTATCGTTACCCAAATTGACCCAATTATAAACAAAAAAACATCTATATGATATAAATACTTTGTTTTGTAGCTTGCTTACCTCCTTGAGAGCCTTTTTGTTGCCGGCTTGTCGAGAAATATCTCTCTCAACATCATTGTCATCATTGTTACCAAAACCAAGTGCTGAAGGTAGAGGAGGTCTGGCAGGTGTTTTGATGTGCATTTTGAAAATCATTTAGCTACAATACAGAATCAGAACCAATATCAAATAACTAGTTCCAAAAAATGATTGAAGTTATTGATGGTTATACAATTCATTATTGTGGACCTAAGGAACCAGATATTCACAATCAGAGTCTAATACTTCAAAGATTATTCAGATCATCACTAAGCATTTGGCAAAAACCTCGAAGCGGCATGCTTAGAAACTTTAATAAAAATCAATTAACAAGACTAAAAACAGGTTGAAGAAAAAATCAATAAAACATAACTTAAATTTGCAAGATTAATTTCCGCAGATTTTTCGCCATTTTTGGTCAGGGTTTGATGTGTAGAGAGAGAGAATATGACTGGTGTGTGTGTTTTTTGTGATGAGAAATTGGGGGTAGTTAGGAATTATTGAATATTTACGTTTTTAGTCTTTCTGTCATGTTTTAAAATTTGGCAACATTGGTCCCTCCATGTTTTTTATCCTTTGATCTGGTCATATGTAATCAACGGTTGAGAATTGTCCCTCAATATGTGAGGAAAAAGTAGTATGCAAAATAACTCAACTCGTAATATTTATTAGTCTAAAGCCCAAACAATAATGGCCAGGAAGAATCTCCAAATAGTTGATGATGCAATAATAACATAGTCATACAACAAGCAGGATTACTCGCGCGTTCCTGCGGGGCGGTAATTTTTCGTGCGTTGTTGCGGGCTATTAATTGTTTTTTTTGTGTGAGTTTATTTTTTCGGTCTCATGTTTTATAGTTTGCTTTTTCCTTATATGGGCATATGTGTTGTGCCTCATGTTTAAAGGTTTCTTTTTTTTTGGCTATACGGGGTTTTTTTTTAATAGTTTTTTTCCCTTATATGATTTTATCTCCCGTTTTCAGGCCGTTATTTTTTTTCCTTTTTCTTTTGAATTTATTTTTTCGGTCTCACGTTTAATATTTTTTTTATATGGGCTTATGTGTTGGGTCTCATGTTTTTAATTTTTTTTAATTTTTTTTTGGTATATGGAATTTGTTTTAATATAATTTTATGAGATTTGGGTAAATATGTGTTATATATTTGAGATTATGGTTTTTAGTGGCGTAAAATGACACCGTTTATTGTAACCTAAAGATGTACGTTTGTGAACCTGTCGATTATTTTAAAGTTATTAGGTATCGAAAATGTTCACGCGGGTATTTTTTTATCTGAATAAATCGTTACTTTTGTAATATATATATTTTCCCCCTATTTTATGCCAACAAATTTTATTTTTTTTATATAAAAGAGAAAAAATTGAGCCGGCCCAAAATCCCATCCCAATAAACTGGGAAAGGTGGATCAACACAACCGGGCCAAATTTAGCCCAAAATTTCGGTACTGTAGAAAGGGGGTGAAACGGCAGCGTTTCACACGCCCTATAGTATATAGGTATAATCTCATCATCTCGTCAACTAAAAGACCAACACGAGCTAGCCTTTGGTCTATCGGTACCATGAGAATGCCTCAACGAAGTAGTTCTGGTTTCGAGTCCCGTTCAAGATTAGTTTAAGATTATATATAATGTAGCCATATGTGGTTTGTTACTTTCCAATTTTTGAAAAGAAAAAAAAATTTCGTCAACTAAACGTTTATGTACTAACCTTAGAGCAGAGGGAGTGGTCGGCTGGTAGCTTTTGGTGCCAAGCTTTGGCGCGAGAAAAAGCCACGGCGCACCACTTCGTGGCTCACGCCAAGGCTTCTCGGGCCATGGCTAACAGCCCACGCGAAATCTTATTTTTTTATATTTAAAAAAAAAACTATCCGTTGATAGCCGTTGGGGGGAGCGGATTTTCAAAAAAATACCCCCAAAACCCTAATTTTACCCCTTTAAAAAATCTATAAATACCCCATTTTTATTTCATACTTCACACACACTTTCAATACATTTTATCATGGTTGTTAAGATCCCGATCTTGATCTTAGGATCTTAAGATTTTACGATACTGCAAAGCAAAAACGATCCGGATCCTACATAGGATCTTTGTATGTTTAAGATCTTATAGGATCCCGATCTTGACCATAAGATCTTAAGATCTACTCCGATCCAATCTTACTTTTCTCGAACCAGAAACTAAAGAACTACAAATTTATGGGTTGTGTTTCGTATAATTTAAAAAACAACATGTTAATCTTCTTAAACATTTCATAATAATAGTTTAGGACAACATTCCTATTAAACATTCATATAATTTTCTGTTTATAATATATAATAATTTGTAGATTTGTATAATATTACAAAGACTATTAAGACAATGAAATTATAGTAGGATCTTACGATCCTGATCCGACTTTACGGTCTCGATCTTGGAAAAACGAAAACGATCCTGTATAGGATCCCGATCTTGAAAACCTTGCATTTTATAACACAGGTTTCTCTATTTCTCCATTTTTTCACTCAAAAAAATGAATCCCAATCCCAACCAACCAAATTGGATTTCCGGTATGCTTAACGACCCAACCAACCAAATTCCGGGGTCGTCTTCGAATCCGGGCTCCTCCACTCAACCGTCATTCAACCAAATGCCTTACTATCCCAATTACCAACCTCAATTTGCTACCCAAGAAGAATTGTTGATGTTTCAACAATTTAAAATGCAACAAATGCACCAACAACAACCACAACAATCACCAAACCAATTCACCACTTCCCAACCACATTCCGAGCAACAATCGCACCACCATGAAGTCGAAGATACCGAAGATGAAGAGGAGCCGCTTCCGACCCTGACGTCGAAGCCTAGCCGCGACGGCCGTTTGAAGTCGAAGTAAAAAAACATAGAAAAAGAACCGCAAGTTGAGAAACAAAAAAGAATTCGTAATGCGTGGACTCAAGATGAGGAGTTGCTTTTGGCGGAATTTTTCATTCAAGTTTCCGATGATCCAAAAACCGGGTGTGATCAAAAGCGAGATACTTTTTAGTACAAAATCCAAAATGTGTACAATAAGGAAGCGAAGAAAAAAAGGCTTCACGGAGCGTACCAAGAACATGTTGACGGGTAAGTGGACTCCAATGAATGCCGCGGTTCTCAAGTTTAATCAATTGGTGCAAGAAACCGCGGTTCATAGTGGGGAGAATGATGATGATTGGATGTCGAGGGTGTACATGTTGTATGATACAACCGTGGGGGGTGAGTTTAAGCACCGGAGTGCTTGGCTTTTTTTGAAAGACAAGCACAAGTGGAAAAACCCCGATTCGACTTTGCAAAGAAGAAGTCGTCTTATGGGCACCGACGAGGAACCGGAGCATTTTGGAGATGATGAGTTGCCTCGACCACCCGGTTTGCAACGACTTGCTAAAAGTCAACGTTCGGGTTCTAACTCGACCGCTAGCTCCGGTTCAAACCCGGCCGCGTATCAAGAATTCATGGCGGAACAATACGAGTTAGACCGCAAAGCCAAAATGACCGTGCTCGAGAGAGAGAGTGAAGACCGAAGGCGGTTGATCCAATCTCAAAGGATTGCGGAGGACATGCGTGTGCTACAAATCGACACACGCGGGATGGATCCGGTCGACGCCGCTATCATCAACGCCCAAAAGGCAAAAATCCGAGCGGCATATCCACCACCTCCAAACTAGTCGGCGCCGCCAAATTTATGATTTTTAATTTTATGCATTTTAATTTTATGTCTTTTAATTTTATATTTTTTTTAATGTATTGTTTTTTTTAATGTAATGTTTTTAATTTTAGTGAATTTTATTTTTAGTTATATAAATAAGTGTATTTTAAATAAATATGAAAAAAAATAATAAAAAAAAATGCTATGGCATCAGAATTCTGATGCCAAACCAATGCTACTGAATTCTGATGCCATAGCATTTCTGGTGTCAAACTCCCGTTTACTGACGTGACGTCACTTTTTGAGTTTGGCACCAAAAGTTTGGCACCACCACTCCTAGTGCTTTAAGGTGGTGTTATTTAGTTTTTGTAACATAAGAGTAAAAATAAATAAAAACCGAGAGAACACAAAGCTGGTGGATCGAATCTAGGTTGCCTTGCTTAATGCTCAAGGCGTTTAAGATTTTTCACCAACTGAGCTGCCGTCACAGTTGATTAATACTGGTTACCTCTATTGGTACCCCCTGCCCACTCAATAGTGCTAAAAGGTATAAAAGATTCCTTTTGTACCTCATTTTTTACAGTGCAACGCAGTTTTTTTATCAGTTTCTGTTCCGTAATTTTTGACAGTTTCATACTTTTGATCTATTAAACGTTATATTTTTCGTTCCGTTTTATCCGTGTCACAGTTTTATAACATATACAAAATTATAAAAATACAAAAAAAAATACCACAGAAAAAACGCAAAAACCAAAGGGGTACAAATGGTGTTTCAGGGGATACATATAACATAAGACATATTATAAGGACAGTACGTCCTTTTAAAAGGGAGGTGAAACAATAGTTTTGAATACAACAAAAACTAGGTGAAAGAAAGTATTTCATTTTAATATTAGAGTAATTCTTTTGTCAACAATTCATGATTAAACAAGAAGCTTGATACTAGTGAGAATATACACACTACCTTTGTATATTGTACTTGGTTGTATATAATAGTAGTAGTTGGTTTCTCATTCACGTGTAACGTGTTAATGTGTGACTTCACAGGTCTATGATATGCTTAGCAGTATTGGTTATATGTTGGGTTGAGTAGAGTCCAAAAATCAGACTGGACTGATCAAAATCGGATCGGCCCAAAACACTGGAGCGATGATCGGATCAAAATGTTTGGTCTATATCGGGGTCCGTCCGGTCCGATACAATAAAGCATAATGTCTGGCTGTACGTAAAACCGAAACGGACTGGATCGGGGGCCGAAAATGATTTAAAAGATAGACTGACGACTGGACGGACTGAAAACATTCGATTTGGTATTATCTGCTTTCTCGGTTTGGTCCAGTCTGCGGTCTATAATGCTCAACCTTAGTTATTTGTTGGGAGTGTGATGAAATCAAGGGAAGGTTATTATATATGTTGGGCTCACTTCTTCTTTTATGGCCCATTGTTCTAATGGCCCATCTATACTTTAAAAACGGATAAACAGGTATGTTTTTTTTTCTATTCGGGCGAGCTTTTTTTCCTTAAATGTACGCGGCTTCACTTGACTAATTTCAAGACCATTCCCGATCTTTCTCTGACCATCCTTAAATGTACACACCTAGCAAATTTTGAATCATTAATCTCTTGTTTGAAAGCAAAAAACTTTACCATTAGGCATGCCTACTCTTTGTATTAAAAAAGAAAATGATGATATAACAAGACAATTTGTTTTTGAGTGCTCGATGCAGCATGTTAAAAGGCCAAAATAAGTACTTATGACTCGGGTATAATTGGCTTATGTTATAGGTTTTACGCCAAGAGTATAACGACCGTTATATGTGTTTTTTCTTTTCTAATGAATTAAATAAAAATTGTGAGTCTCGTGTACCTATAACTTATGCTATATTGGGTAGGGTGTGGTTCTAGTTTTGTGTGACGTGCCATACGGATAACCCGCAATGCACCTAGCACTCTTATTATTTGTTCGATGGTTTATTTGGTACCTATAACGTACGTCAAAACTGAATACTAAAAAAAGGCACAGTTGTTGTATCAAGTGTTCTTGTCTATATTTTTGGGCTCATGCATCTATTTATCCACCTTTCAATTCATGAATCATGAGTTGGTGGTCACCTTATTGGCATCATGTAGTCTCTAAATTTTCACATAACTCGATAAACAATAATAGTGAATAACCTTTAAAATGACTAACAAAAAATTTATATCTCCAACTTAAAGTCTTTTGCTTGGCGGTATGCGAGTTATACACCTACCAAAAGAATTTGTGAGTTTAAATGCTGAGATATATTTTGAGATAAGTGATATGCGTCGCATAATATGAAAATTCGTGTCACGACCTCAGTTGACACAATTGAGGGAAAACATAGAGAATGAATAAGTAGTAGAAGTCATAATTCATAAAGTTAAAATTGCAAGGAAATGTTATATACGTAGTTTTTATAACTTAAGAGTAAAAAAATACCTAAAAACTGCGACCTTAGCAAGTTGGTGGATCGAACCTAGGTTGTCTTGCTTAATGGTAGACGTTTTTCACCAACAGAGCTAGCATCACAGATGATGAAATACTTTACTTGTGTATTTTTAAACATACATGAGTACGTTATTGATGTTCTAATTCAAATGACTTTTAACAAGGAGATGAAACAATAGTTTTGAACAAGTAATTGAGACCCGCGCTTCGCTGCGGGTGTTTTTCCTTATAGAGGTTTTTTTATTGTTCGGTGATACGTATGTTTTTTTTATTGAAGGTGATATTTGACTCGATATGCATCTCTACCAAATCAAAAGTGTAACAAAAGCAAAAAAAATATTACTGTAAAAAGTAATAGTATGCAACCCACAATTATGGTATCCAACATGTAAATTACTACCGTATACATTTTATGCTGATTTGAAATTATTCAATCTCAGATTCGGAAAATACAGGAGAGCTACTTAAATGATCTAATGAAAATGCATAACAATGCCACATACTTATGATCGGAGGTCAAACTCAATCACTATATTTGTCACCATATATTGGTACATGCATAATTTATTAACCCTATTGTTGGAAAAGTGATATTTCTTCTTGAACGATAAACTATCTTGCGGCAGCATCAAATGAGTGCCAAAAAGGCCAAGCTTACTAACAATGGGTTTACTCATATATGTTTCAATTACAGAATATGGTTCAAAACACGCAACAAACAACTACACAATGATTAGTGGTGATACTTGGTTGAGTAATCTTTAGGTGAAAGTACCAAACCACGAACCGTCATCACCTCACGATCCATGGTACAGTCTCAACAATGGCGATGATTCCATGCTTCTCCTTTATTGGCCAATCGATCTTCTTGTTGTTACTGGTACCAAGATCTATCATGATGTGTTTGTTCCTGAAGGAAAACATTAAATATCGTAAGAAACCAATTAAGAGATAGGTTTTAGAGGAAAAATTATAAATTAGTAGCACCAATCCAGTTATCATAAAATTTTGAAAATATGGTCGGGTCGGAGGCGAAAACTAGAAAAGTTCATCATTCAGTGGGGTGTTCATGCTGAGAACTACTAAACAAAACAATGTTAAGGTTACTTTCACATGGTGTCTTGTTTCCTAACGTAACTACTTAGATCAGCAGTCCTAGAATTAACGTCATCGTTATAAATCTAGGATGGACTCTATTGTCCTTGATCGACCGCTGAAAAGGGAGCGTGACAACCTATGGCACTACAACTACCACATTATTCTCAGTGGCCAGTGGTGGTGGATGATCATGTTGCCTCTTTTTTGGGGTCTTGGGTTGAACTGGAAGTAAGAGCCACATAAATCCCAGTGGCTAAGAAACGTTGGCGCTTAGCAGCAGGGCTACCTGCTGAATTAATTGGTCCTTCACAGACACGACATAAGATTGATCTCTCCTCTACACATAAGATATATAATGGATACAGAACGGTAGCAGGTTGGCTCTTTTATTAGTCAAATAAGCTAGTAACACTTGTGAATCAAGTAACTCAATTCTCGTGACACGATTTCTAATCTCAATACATATAGTAATGAATTGCTTACTGACGTGCTACTTTCAATTATACATTGCTATTTTTTATGTGTTTTAGTTCATTCAATAATATGGGAATATGAAAGAAAAAAAAAGTACCTATTATGTCATAGCAGCTATTCTAATAGGCAATATCTATATAATAATTTAAATAAGCAATCTAAACAACCCTTAAGAATAATTATTATAAAAACCAATTTGAAAGCTACCTGGTTACGGGTCCTTCTACCCTTTCTTCGAGCCGTATGTGATTTTCTTCGTTGATGAACACTTGCGCTGATAAGACAAAAAACATATAAAATTTAGTTAACATAAATTGAGCATTTAAAATTTATGCTTAAGCCCCACTAATACCATTTAGGAAAATTAGACATAAGCGATAATATAATTAGTACTTAGCTTATAACTTACATAAAAGAGTCCAATGATACTCTATATATTTAACAATTTTAAACCCCCCCAAACCCCCCAAACTTATAGCCACCATCACTACATGAAGAACAAAGTATATAAGCTAACTGCTTGATATCTATGTTACCGTCAACTGTTAAATGTAACTATAGGCTCTCTAAATCTCTATATAACTGTTTCGCCAATTCAGCAAATAACCTGATAACCACAAAACCAATGTATAGCTTCACATGTTGATGCAGAGACAGTTAGCCTTCTAGTCTTGGTGGATGAAAGATGGTGTGTACGCCGACTCGGTGTCCCTAAATATGGACACATGCCTATTTTTATCGCAAAAACAATTACTGTTTCATTTATTAAATTTGCGTTATCATAAGCTGAAAAAGACGCAAGTATAACTTGTGTTTCTTTGGTAGATAAGTGACGTAATTGAGTATTAACAGAAACCATAATGCTTGTTTTGTACATAAGTGACATACATGACCATTAAAAAACATTTGTTTAACTTCCAGATGTTAATACTATTGACGACTCTAAATCTAAAAATTAATAATCTTTCTTACACCAAAATAATCATGGAATGGGTTCGAGTCGTATGGAAAAAAAGCATCCTATACCGAGGAGCTGATCCATAGAGATATAACTATGTTTGCTCCTATTTGATCATTAAATTTTCTGAAAGTAGTTCTAGAGATACTTATAGCGACTGCCCTTTTAAACTTCAGACACCGACAACTACATATCATTCATCAAAGTTAGTTGCGTCATTTAAACAGGTGTTGTAATAAGCTTTAGGGTAACTAAGCATCGTGCAAACAAGTATTATATCTTAATGTTAAAAATTAACGACATACCAAAGGAGCCCATTTCTTTGCAGTCTAAATGCGCATGGCGGAAGACATAGGCAACCGTTTCCCACATCGCATCATGCGTTCCTTTCATCTGCGCTTCTTCCTGCACTCAAGATCAACTAATCTATGAACCAAAAATTAAACACAAAACAAAAGCATATAATATGTGGAACATATTGAAGACATAAACTAAAACAATAGTCTTGTAATGTGAATGGTTACATACAAAAATATTTGAGGACTCACGTGGTCAAATGGTTTTAGCTTCTCCCAAAGATTCTATATATGATACGCAAAATGGATAGAAACTGCACACGGCTTCAATATCACTGGCATTGCAATTTACAATCCAACCAATCTGCACAAAGACCTTGCATAAGCATAATTTTTTGTAATAAAAAACCCAAAATCTGATGAAAAATTGACAGTTTACAAAAAACAGGTTAAATCATTTCTACACTTACAAATGTAGTATATATTGCCATGTCAATCTGAGTGTCTTTCCCTTCAGACTTTGGTAAACTGATAATATGATAATGGACCAACTTAGCAAGTGGATAACATAATCTTTTGAGTTAGCAAGATAATATAAATTACAAATGTTACCAAATGAGAAAGTATATGATTCGTAGACGTCGGCTCAAGATTCGTTGGCTTATTGTATAAGACCACAAAATCTGTTCATTAGTTACAAATTTGCGCCTGCCAATAACATCTTGTTTTATGATTACAACTTAAGCACATTAAAGTATTGCAGTAGTTGCCATATGGTTATACACCTGTTTTCTATCAAACTACAGTAAAAATCGTCGTGACTGATACATCAAGTCGTTGTTTATTTAAGGTTTTAAACATTTAGATTATTATTGAAACAATATTGACTTTGTGACCTGATTAACATGCTTTTTCTTACCCAAAAAACTGTATTTACGGGTTAATCAGGACCAACCTGTTTTGGGTTACTAACTTAGCAATTCTCAACATAACATGAATAATTTAGTGCTACATACACTTATCTAAAGTTATTTTATCTTGCAGTTAAAAAACGCTTGATCTATAGATGCCATTGTAATGGGAACGTATTTCCATTTATGGATTTTAGTTATAGTGATAAAAAGAGGCATATAAGTCAGTTTTGTGAATCCGCTACTAAGAACCTAACAGAACTTCTGCCTCATATATATTGACTGATTACTAAACAAACACGCACCTTTGCCATGGGAAAAAAGGTACAAAAAAAGCAATCATGCTATTTTCTGAATGCTGAATTGTCCTGCACAACAGCATGTGGTAGTTTATGAAAGATTGCTACGATGAGCATCTAATAATGCTTTTAGCAGCTTCGTTTCCCTAATTGTAGAGCCATACCATCACCCCCTATATTAGTCTGTAATTCGTATAACGGAAAGCTGTGTTTGTGGACTAATCAATGTTGAGTGAACAAAAGTCCAGAGGGGACATCAAAATGTAGTGCCGTCGATACTTTTTTAAGCATTGTCATCGAGATATCCTGTAAAGAATTATTATAGAAAAATTATGTCAGACAAATGAGTTGTCTTTCGGCAAATAGGATCACCGGACTGTTTAGAAGTTACGGGTTCATATAAGCATATTGGTAAGTTGAGAAAGGAATTAACCGAAGACATGACACTGATGGCATCCGAGACATCTGGAGTCGAGGGATTTTTTTTGCAGAATTATCAGCACCTAATCGAATGTTGGAAAAGGAAAAAAATCGATCAAAGGTGTTTTAAGATTTAATTTTCTTGTTTGAGACAGAATAGGAAGCTTAATTATGTACTACCTCTGTTGGAAGTTAAGGGCTAGCAATGCCATCGTTCAATAATGGTACCCGCCATCTGTCACAAAATCCACCCAACGTCTCACTTCTTGATCTTGATGAGAACCTTAAGCTCCAAATTACATACAATCATCGACGTTTTGGCCTCATTTATGTTACGTGGGCTGAATCCTTTACAAAATGTCTGATAATAATGGTCACTCTTCCTTTGCAGAAAACCGATGGACAAAAATATTCTTGTGATGTACCCCATTAACTAATCTGAAAATAACAAAATGTTGATACATATCACTTTAAAATTGGTCGGTTGTGGTTTTACGGGGATTCAAAATTGGTCGCTCATTACTAATTTTCCAATATAGCCTATATAAATTGTTTTCCTATTTGTTTTTCGATTACAGAAGCGCATGTTAGCTGATTCCGATTTTGGTCCACCAAGCACGAAACTAATTTCGATTTTGTCCTACCAAGTATTAAAGCAAATAGTGTTTATAAAGACCAATTTCATAATTAGTGTCAGCGAATAACCAAAGCGCAGAAGTCCGAGACCAATAACGTTAGTACCTTACTATCTTAACAACCTACTAATAACACACCAAGCTAAAAATACATCACTAATCCTAATACGCTCAAACTGAATTCCTCAATCACCGGGGCAGTAACTATAGCATCAAACACTTAACACACATCACCAACCTCACAAAGCCGTTAACTAAATTAAAAAAAACAACAAAAACTATCCTGAAAATTAAGTAACTCTTCATATGTATTGATATAAATAAGTAACCTACATTGCATAACACCTCGAAACACACATTATTAGCAATCAATCTCTTTTCTCCCAATCTATTGCCGTTACTAATGAAGGTGCGCCGACATAAGTGCTAATTAGATCCAAGATTCCTAACATATTCACCCGAAACCCATAATCAAAAACCAAAATCAAAAGAAAAAAACAAAAATATAAGAACACTCAAAATTGAAAATTTACCATAAAGCCATCCAAAAACACCAATATCATCAAAAGCCAAAACCCCAAATCTACCCAAAGAAATCTGAAACAAAGACAATATACAATAAATTAAACATTCATTCCAAATTAAAAAGAAATACAACATAAATCAATTCAAAATTTAAAAGAAATAAAGCATGATTTAAAAAATACGTTGTGGTTCCGCTCTGTGTTTTTAGAGAGAGACGGTGTGTGTTTGTTGGTTCGATGGGGAAGCCGTTCGGTGAAAAATGGAGCATGGATGGTTTATCAAATCAACATAATGAGGCTGTGGATACGAATTTGTGGAAGATGAGATGAGTCATCTTCAATAGTGGATTACAAATGTATTGCCTCTCACTTATCCAAGTATATTTGAGATACACGTATCAATGAATAACAATAAAAAAATTAGAATTACTGTTCATTGTGAGTAGAGAAGGAATAAAATACAATTGTTGTATGATTAAAATATTAGGGTTACTGTAGCTTTGTGTGTAGTTACTGTAGCATCTGTGAGACAACCTTCTTAGACAAACAGATATATTTATAATACAACAAAAAGCAGGTGAAAGGCAATACATTTGTAATCTACTATATTTGCCATGTAATTGTTAACGAAGTTTTGCTTTGCAGAAATGCTCCTTAACAATTGTTGTCTTGTTCGTAGAATGATGTTTGTGGTACGGATATCTGCTTCAAGTGTCATTAGTAAAGCATGTAATCCGTAGGTATTACGGCTTGTTGTAGGCAGAGTTTACAACCTTGTTATTTGCAACGAACGGTTATGCATTTCCTCTGTATAACATGTTAAGTTGCACAACAATTGATGTGCTAGTGTTTCCTTAGCTTGAATCTCCTTTTGTGGTTTTAAAACAATTGCTTGACGTGCCTCATTTTCTCCATAAGCCATGTAGTATGTTAGTTGAGAGAAGAAGTGCGTGTATGTGAGACAGGTTTCTGTTTTAGATGATAGCATAGTTGATATAGGGGCAATAGCATGTGAGGTCTGTGTCACGAGATTGAAATAGCCAAAAAACACTGACATATATCGTATATTTATAAGTGATAATTGACATTTTTATTTTAATTAAGAAAGAGAGGAACAAAAAGTGTACATTAAAAAGACATTGTTAATACATATTGAGTTACATGAATATTATTACAAATGATTCTTCAAATGTTGTTGTTGAACTTGTTTTTATTTTTCCGTTTCTGCATTTGATGTAGATAGCTTAGTGATTCATCTTGTTGTTTTTTAAGTTCTTTTGAAATGATACCTCTGAATGATTCTTCCTTTGATCTATTGTTGTGAATCAACATAGAAGTCGACATCTTTGAAATGTAAGAAATGTTAATTGAAATGAATTTGTTGAAAATATGGAGTTGAATACTAGTATAGATCAATGTTTCTATTATGTGATTTACCTGTCCAACTTTTCATTTATTTGTCAAATTCATGCCATAAATTGTCTACAATAATAATTTGTATACTGGTGTCTGTGACATGTCTAGTCATTGGTTTGTCATAAACATGTTTGTAGTTACTGTTCAATTTATATAAATTGCAGTAGATATTATTGTCATTACCCCTTTAATTGTGTTGTTTACAATATTTATAGATACAATGTTTAATTAGTAATGCAGTGTTTATTGTAGGTACATAAATAGTTTTGTTAGCCTCAAAATATTGAGTCAAACATGAAGTTCGTTCATTATGTATTTAAGTCTCGGTCAATCAATTAGTTAACGTTGTAATAGGAAAGTATCGGGAATCGGGCTCGATAGTTAATCTAATATTGTATATGTTTCCAGTTTAATCCCAAGCAAAACCCGAGCCCGGGTCCTAGTTAAATATCCCGCGCGTCATTCTGTGTAATGTCCAGTGTATGGTTGAGAGGTGTTTGCGAAATGTTGGTGGCAAGGTTGCGATGGGTATGGTGTTTGACAGTAAGGTTGTGATGGGTATGTGGTGTTAGCGTATTGTGAGATGTGTAATGGTAATATTATTGAAAGTGTTGTCCAAACTGTTGATTGGGTTGTTGAAAGATTGGATGGTGTTTAGTGTAAATTGTTTGATCATTGTGTGGATTTAAGTTGACAGGCGGAAATTATACTAATTAAAGTAAAAAAATTAACCTGCATGCTTCGGAATCACTAAAATCGCTTAACCCAGAATTTGTCCGAACAAAATCGGTACTGTTATTTACTTGCGACCGACCGAGCCTATCATCTCTTGCCTAAATTTGTCCATTTCTTCTTTAATGTCATGAACATCTTTTTTAGTTCTTTCAAGTTCGATTTTTTGTTCAACAAACTGTCATAAACACCGGATGGAATTTCATACATGTTATGACGGCTTAGATCAAAAGGTACTCGTTCAACTTGATCAATAATTCCGTCGAAGTATGCCTTGCTAGAAATCCACCAGTCCGATCGAGCCTCGATATCGTCTGGTGTCAATCTCGCAACAGGTATATTTCCCTTTAAATAAAAGACATTAATTATTAAATAAATAACATAATCAACTTAATAAACTATAAACCTAAATAAAACTCACTTGAAAAAAACGTAAAACCATCTCTGACGTAAACCTTCCCTTTTTCTTATGCCAAGCAGCAACTCTAGGATACCGATTGAAACGATCAAAATACCGGATCGCATTCACTCGGAAAGACTCTAAAATCCAAGTCTAAAAAAACACATTGTTTTAATTATTTTACATTATACATATAACTTAAATGCCGAATTAAAAATTATAAACTTATTTTTGACATACCTTAAATGCCCAAGTATATCCAAAGATTGAATATGTTGTTCGATCATCTTCATTTGTAGGCTGATCGACATACAAGGGCCCCCAACGTCTAACGGTTGCGTTCCTAAGTTGCGAGTACAATGTTGGCCACACATATGAACCCCAAGGATATAAGTTCCAAGCGACTCTATCATTTGCTATTCTTAACAACCACTCAGGGACATTACGTCTATTCTCCGCACCTAATAAAACAAGTTGCAAAATCCCTAGACAACAAAGGCCAACAGCATCCTCGTTGTATAATTCAGCAAATGTAGGGGCAAGAATCGCATTTTCTATGTCGATACCCGTAATATGTTGCCCATCTAAATGTGACGGAAACACACGTCGTCTAAAAGGAAGATTTGCTTGGGTGTCATACTCCTCCCTATTTTCGACCCCAAACCTTAACCCGGTTAATAGGCAGAATTCATCTCTACCAAATTGTATACTTAAATGATTATTTATAGAGTAATTCAAAGGAACATTTTCATCATAATCATTTTCATCATCAATTTGGCGACCTAACATAAAATGTATTAATATACAATTCTCTATAAAATCAGTTTGATTTAATACCCAACCAAAACAGGATAGCCTAAACAATTCTTCCCGAGGAGTGCCACTAATTAATTCTTTAATTTTTTTAGCAACTTTAACTTACTTCTGCATGTAACAAGAACATGAGGTACCTATTTGAACAAATAAATAAATAACCATATATTACTACACATATAAACAACAAATAATGAAATATTCAAATGATACAAAATAAAAATATTATACCTCGTAACCGTCCACATCCATCTTATAATAAACAAGTAACCCACAAAGTCACCAAAAACAAAAACCCTTTCAATAGATACCGCACCCACACCACCTCTAAACCACCGCAAAAGCTAACAATCAACAATGAAATAGCTCAAACAATGAGACCTTTACACAAACTTTAGCTTCTGTTTCTTTTTTCTTTTGAATTTGAAGTTGGTAATGTATAGTTAAGAGGATGCTTGGTAATGTATTCCTCACTTCCTTTATATGCATATTCGGTTCATGAACTACCAAATTATTACTGAATTCGCAGGGATGCTACTATTTATTTACTGTTCATACGTGAACCCTAAAATCCAAAAAAAAGCGTACTATAGAGGCTGTTGTCACACGCGATTTAAATGCTTAAATCCATAAGATAATGTATATAGCGGCATGCGCATGTCACCGAATCTACATGAAAATACAATTCAGGGTTGTTTTTTTTTTCCGTTAATTTATAACTTACAATACTTAAAAAAAGTATATCGCCGCGGGGGGTTGGGGGGGGGGGGGGGGGGGGAGGGGGTCACGCTGATATACATTTCTATATATATATTTCTTTATTAATCCAAACGAACTACAAAATAGGTGAACCACAAATAAGGCGACACGTGTGCAAATGTAGATCGCGCCGGGAGGGGGGGGGGCACGCGATTTACATGGGTATTTTGAAGAAAAAAAATTGTCAGTGTCAAAACTAGACAACACGCATCCCGAATGGTTACTGCGAAAATTTTCGCTAGCATAAATTCAATATTACATCAGGAATGGTACACCTGTTAAAGCTAGTCTTCGGTTTTCTAAAGGCTCCAATTCTTCTAAGACTTTGTATGCATATAACCGGCTGGTTACATCCTTTCTCGTGCCTCAAAAAAGCTAAACGTAGATGATCTATCTGATCTTTTCTCACATGATCTAAACAAATGGAATTGTGACCCGCGCATTGCGACAAGCGTGTTTTTTTAATTATTTAGCATGTGTTTTGTTTCAAATTTTTCTAACATGTTCGGTTAAATCGATTAAACCGAGTGTCGCAAAAAAGCTAAAAGTTGAAGGTAATTTTCGTAAGTTGTTGCATAGTTTCAGGATACGCGACACGCACGTTGTGGCGCGCTTATTTACCTTCGGTTGTCGAGTATATATTTTGCTATCTGATTCATGTCAAGTTTGTCTAAAGAAAGAATGATGACCGCGCATTGCTGCGTTGCTATTTTTGTTTGTTTGTCGAAGATATATTATCGTAGTTGCGTATTTTTGTAAGAAGTAAGCTTTTATATATTTGTCCATAAATAGCCCCTATACTAAGGGTGTGCCTTAAAAATAAATATTAAGCGTCGACATTTTAAAAAAAATCATACGTATCTCGAAAGCATATCAATAATGGAATCGTTTTGTTAGTAATCCAGATGTCTTTTCGTCGATGTATTTTTTATCAAAGAACTTGCCGTATATTTGTTAGATATTTGACAAAGAAAGTTTGTTATATAAAATAGTCGTAAATAGCACATGGTTATTTATATTACTAGAACTTTTTTTAGAATTGCACGTCTTTAACCCCCGTGTTTTATTTTAAAGTTATTAGTTACTTTAAGGGTGTGTTTCGAAAGTTTTTTTTCTTTTAAAAATATATATTAAACTTAAACTTTTTTTTATAAAATCGTACATACGTTAGAAGCATTGTAATATTGGGCTCGTATTATTCGTAATTCGAATATCTTTTCAGTGGTACTTATTTCTTGAATGAACCGGTAGATATACGTTACATATTTGATAAATAAAGTGTTATATAAAAAAGCCGCAAATAGCTAAAAGTTTAAAGTTGTTTCCGTAACATGTCATTTTGTAAATATATTTTTTATTTAGTGATATTAGGCCTGGGCTAAAATAATTTTTATTGCTAAGCTTTTCTTTTTGACTTAATGGGCCAAATATACTCGGTAGAGGTGAAACGGCGTCGTTCCCACCCTCTATCAAGTATATATATATATATTGTTAGGATATCATTTCATCATCAAACACAAAAATAAAAAAAATAGATTTTAGAGAGAGAAAGTAAAAAAAGGAAAAATGGTTACTTGATCATGAAAAGAAAAATGAGAAGCAACACCCTCTCCACACTTGGAGAGGGCTTTATATAGTTACAAGAGAGGACTATTCTTGTGGGCTTTGAGTTGGGCAGGTTCATAATACAAATGGGCTTGAGCCCGACAACTAGGCCCAACTAGCTTAACTAAATTCCCGTAAACTACGTTTTACTTATACAAGGCTCCTTTGTGTTATTAAGTTTATGTTTTCTTATATGTAAGCTTGCATGGCATGATTTTTTTGCTTCTTTGTAGGTTTGTGTGAGAGTCTAAAAATCATTTACCAATCATTGGTTTTCTCGGTGTATCATATGTGTTTTATGTTGTGCACATATGTTTGTTACTTGTTTACAATAAAAAATAATTGTTTCAGGTATTAAAGAGATACAAGTGTTGATCATGATAAAGATGTAAAGACACAAGTGTAGGATGAGATACAAGCGACGAACGCGAATACACGTACATACAAAAATCATGTGTTTAATGAGAAGAAATACATGTACATATATGAAACAGTCAAATTCAACTGTATTAGTTTTGGAAGAGTGCATATATGTTCGCGAGGCGTGCGTATATGTTTTTGGAAGAGTGCATATATGTTCGCGAGGCGTGCATGTATTTTTTTTAGAAGAGTGCACATATGTTATAGTGAATTTGATAATACTTTGTCTTTGAATTGTAATTTATTTAATATCAAACAAAAATAATGATATTTATGTTTTTGATTTGTTAATTTAGAGGTTACATATATGTGTTTATGTTTTTGGTTAAAAAGTTTGAAGATTAAAGAGTGTACACTAGAAACATATGTGCAATTACTATTATAACCAAAAAAAAATCTGCACTAAAAACATATGAAATTAACAATATTAAAAAAAACATATATGCACTAGTTTTTTCTAAAAATATGTATGCTGAAAAAAATATAAAACTAAAAAAAATTATTATTTTTTTAATTTTGAAAATTATAAGGTTAAAAAAAACGTTTTTAATAAAGAAAATTAAAAAAAAAGATAAATATGCATTTTACTATTATACCCTTTCTATTTAAATAAAATTATTTATTAATATTAAATTTCTATTGGTCCAAGAGTGGTTCTGTAGGTTCTGTACAAAAAAATGGTTCTGCAAAGAACGGTCCCCTATATATATATATATATATATATATATATATATATATTATATATTTATATATATATTATATATTATTTATATTAATTAACTCCAACGGACCACAAAAAATGGACCATGTGTCCAAATGTATATCGCGTCCCCCCCCCCCCCCCCCGCGCGATATACATGGGTATTTTGAAAAAAAATTGTCAGTGTCAAAACTGGACAACACACATCCCAAATGGTTACTGCGAAAATTTTCGCTTCTTTATACGCAGCCACCAACACTTTTATCATTTATACTGCTACCATGAACCAAAAACTCCCTTTCTGTTTCTATAAATCGATAACCAGATCACCAAAACACTATAATAAATAAAACTCACCCTCTTTGTTAATTGCATATAAAATCAACGACAAACAACAAACATAGTTTTTACTACCTCTTCTTCCCCCCCCCCCCCCACCCCCCCCCCCCCCCCCCCCCCCTCCCAAAAATACACTCGGGAAAAAAAATTCGAAACTGACAACGAGACATCCGTACAGACGGAGGTAGCTTTCTCGATTGCAAAAAAATATTTTTGTTAAAAATTATATTTGTTAAAAAAAATATTTGTTAAAAATTATCCCGGGCGACATGTCGCCCGGGAAATATTAAAAAAATATATATTTGAAATCTTTCCCAGGCGACATGTGGCCCGGGAAATATTAAAAAAAAAATATTTAAAATTATTCTCGGGCGACATGTCGCCCAGGATTCTTATTAATAATTTATTTAATAAACTTATTTTAAAATTATTCCCGGGCGACATGTCGCCCGGGATTCCTATTAATAATTTTATTTAATAAACTTATTTTAAACTTTTTCCGGGCGGACATGTCGCCAGGGATTATGCCTAATTAATTAAAATAATTTTCGTATCCCGGGCGTATTTGTCGCTCGGAAAACCTTCCACCGTGGCACTTAATGTTTGACTGAAAATTTGTGGGCCCGGCGATGTCGCCTGGGAATGTCGCCCGGGAAGGTAATCCCATTCGAGCTTTTCCGTTCCACTTATCCCGGGCGACACATGTCGCCCCGGAATCGTATTTCCCCGCGACAGGGTCGCCCAGGATACCCCCGGATGGATTTGTCGCTGGGGAATATGGCAATATGTTTGTAGTGTGGTAATTCTTTTAGTTGTGTTTAGTTTAGTTTATTTTGGTTTTTCTCAAACTGTTTTTATGTGCTTATCATTCTTCTTTTTATTGTAGATCTCAAAATATTTATTAATTTGGGCCACTCGAAACAAGCGGATCTACATCTGGAAGCAACTGCCGAAAATAGTTTCGGAACAAGTGACTAATAATCTGATGTAGAAAAAGATGAATAATGAGATGTATAATGCAATAATACAATGTTAGTTGTTTCAGGATAGATTACTATTGTTTTTCTTCATGTATAATGTATTTAACGATTGATTTGTTTTGTTTGATATTTTATTTTTTTTGTATTTATCAAATTTTCGTATTGATTGATTTGTTTTTGAATTTTTTTATATTGGTTGTTCGAGATTAATTGCATTGATGATTTGTATTTTTAATATATTTGCCAAAAATAAAAAAAACCATAAATTCATAAAAGAAAAAAAAAATTATATATATATATATATATATATATATATATATATATATATATATATATATATATATATATATATATAGAGGAAGGTTAATATAAAAAGACAATATTCGGTGAGAAGGATAAAAAAAGAAAACTTTTTTAAAAAAAAGTCTCGAAAAATTCCCACAAAAAATTCCATTTAATCAGGGTTTGTTGGTGCATAAACTCTTCTAAAAGGAAATGTTTTTTCTAATTTTGAGTTTTTATACGTTTTTTTAATGCGCAAAAAAAGAAATTTTGATGCACAAAAAAAATTTTAATGCACAAAATTTTCGACTTGTTATAGTTTGATGCGCAATAAAATTTTGATGCAAAAAGTCAAAAGAAGTTGGGTACAAAAACGAATTTTTGATGCACAAAAAAAAACCGATTTAATGCACAAGTTTTTTTCTCTAAGTTTTTCCAGGTAAAACTATCCACTTTTAGAAAACTTCCTTTACAAAAACTTTTTTCATGCCCCAAACATACACAATCTTAGTGGAATTTTTTCTGATTTTTTGAGAACTTTAAAAAAAAAAAACTTTTTTCCTTCTCACGAATATTTGTCTTTTTTGTTTGATTCTTGTTCTATATATATATATATATATATATATATATATATATATATATATATATATATAGAGGAAGGTTAAAATAAAAAGATAAATATTCGTGAGAAGGATAAAAAGAAAACTTTTTTTTAAAAAGTTCTCGAAAAATTCTAAAAAAATTTCATTAGTTCAGGGTATGTTGGTGCATAAAACATTTGTAAAAGAAGTTTTTTCTAATTTTGAGTACAAATATGTTATCAAAACCTTCGTTACACAGAACCTTCTTAAGGTTTGATAGTGACCCAACATCTTTTACTCTACCAATCAAGGAATTAGATAAATCCTTGGAATTCAGACAATCTTCTTCCAGAACAATGACAGGAGAAGAATCCGTCTCCTTTACCATATTAGTTCCTTTCAATACGTTAACAAAAGAGTTTCTAGAATCAAAAGTACCTGCCTCTTTGCTAGGATCATAAAAAGTATTCTTACGACCCTCGTGTTTCTTCTGATTAGCAGTCTTGTATTTGTTCCCATTCTTCTGATCCCGATTGAACCTTGCAATATTGGCATGGAGTTTGCAACGATTCAACCAAATCGTACATAAATTATTAACCAATCTCTCCACATTGAACACATTTATGAAGCGAACAAACCCAAATCGCTTGCCGTCTTTCAATCTCTTCATAGGAATAAAAGAGTCCACAACGTGTCCATATTGTTTACAAGAATGAAACAGGTCCTTGGCTGAGACAGAATCCGGAAAATTCAAAACAAAAATCGATGTTGATATCTTAGCAACATCGTCCTCCTTCGATCTAAAGCTCCCCATCAAAAAAAAAATTTGGATTGAAGGGAGGTCTATAACCAACGATTACAAGTGACAATCAATGGAGGTAAAATCTGAGGATAAATGGTGACAAGGAATGATTGGAAACGGAAATGGATCGATTTGGGAAGATAACTCAGATCTAAATAACTAAACCCTAGATGAGAATCCCGCCTAACACGCTCGATATGAGAGTAATCAATCAATGATTAATCTCAATTTCAGGGGTTATAACAGGATTCAAACAAAAGGGAAGAAGGAATTCAGATCAAAGATTTTGATATCTAACAATCATAATAGCTCTTACGATTATTTTGTTAAAATAGAATTGGTTTTATTATATATTTTTGTTCACACATTTGTTTTTTATTTTTATATCTTTACAAAAGTCTAAGATTACGTATATCCCTCCAAAAATAATAATTACATATATGTCTTTTATAAACTTTAGAAGTGTCATATATATCCAAACTAGCTATGCGGAAATTATATAATGAGTTGTGTATTACGTAGTTAGACATTAGAAAGAATCACATTGCATACGAATAGTAAGCATAAACTTGTTGCAAATATAACATGTTTATCAAATATAAGTGGACCGATTAATTAGCCGTTTTCACGTACTATACATGTTTCTATTTCCATCACTTTCGGAATCATTTTTACAAGTCACAAATCTCAGTTATTATTAACAAAAACACATAGAGATAAAAAGTTGCGTGCTAATACTGTATCTGTAGCATGAGAGATGAGAGATGTCTTGCTATAATATTGTGTAAATTTTGGAACAACAAAGTAAATGCACGCAAATAAAACAAACGTCCAAGCTAGTTTTTCATCGTATCTAATTAACTTTTCATTTAATGACCAGTTAGTACTGTCCGCGTATATACCGGGCGGGCCCTATATCCGGACGGGTCATACGGGTCCGGACGGGCGCACTACATCAACCCGAAAGAAGGACAACTCTTCAAACTGTTGGATAATAACAAGTACCTGTGCAACATCACTATCCCGGGAATTAAGGAGCGATG
>BQNB010079158.1:0-30330 GCA_026074375.1 Tanacetum coccineum
TTTTGCCTTGGTCAAGGGCATTCGGTTAGGATCTGTATTAGGGTTGCTATATAAGTATATACTATACCACGAATCAAGCCCATTATCATAAACTGTCAATTGCATAGATGTAGTTGGGAATTACATTATGTGAGCGCGAATGTTATTTAATAGATCTATTCGGGAAACGACCTCCCCGTTCGAGTGACTAGCTATCACCGGGAACGAACGTTATAGCATGTCGAATCAGGGATGTTTCGGGTTAGAACATCATTGCGGGCTGAGTAGCAATATTTTGCGAACAAGACTGTCGAGCTTCAGTGTCATGAGCTTAGTGTAAATGTAATCTGGTTTTGTGATTGTTTGCATATGTTGTAACATCACGGGAAAGTCTTGCGGTCCTGCATAATTTAAATACATAAACCTATGAATTCACCAACATTTTTGTTGACGTTTTAAGCAATGTTTTCAGGAGGTCAATAGGCACGAGGTGCCAAGGATGCATTGGGTTACGTTTTGGATTGCACGCTTAAAGACTTTTATATCATATTTTGGGAAATCTATGTCATCTTTTGTAATATTAAACAAGGAACAAGTAAAGCTATAAGCTTTTGTAATATGTCTTTTAATTAAATCCAATGTATCAATTTAAACGACTTTTTGTGTCGTTCTTATATATATCTTGTGCTGTTGATCTTGAAGTAACACGCCCCGGATCCTTATTCCGCTGCGACCTATTTTGGGGGTGTTACAAGCATTAACTCTAATTTTGTTCCAAAAGCATTTCCATCATCAATTTTGATTCTCACAAGCTCTCTTTTTGTTTTTATTTTCACTATATCTCTCAATTCTTTTTCTCACCAATTTACTCTATCTGTTTTTATATCACACAGCTCTGATACCACTTGTTGATCCCAATAGAATAGATCTTTAATTCCTTAGCTTCTATAAGGTATAGTTATGCAAGATAAATCTAACACAACTATAGTAGAAACTTTGATTACGAATATCAAAGACTATGCGGAATCTAGTCAATGATACTAAGAAGAATTTCAATGAAACAATAATGAACAAGATTAATAATGCAACAGTTTTCCAAACTTTCAGCCTCAATATAATACAAACACTCTTAATAGTCTTAGGGTTTACAAAACCTTGAAGCTACGAAAACACTCTTCTAGATATCTAATTTTTTTAACGTTATGCCCTAGGACCTCCTTTTATACACCAAGGAGTCCTACAAGGCTTACAATACTTTCCTAAGTTATCATGATCTTCTAAACAAATACCTTATACGAATCTTTTATAAAAATATCTCATACTTATCCCGTAAGTAATCTTGATAAACAATCTTTATCTTTATCCTTTTTTTGTCTTTATCCTTCTGACAGTAGAAACTCTTCTAGCAGTTGTAATCTTTCAGCAGTTGTAACTAGCAACATTAACTTTTATACCAGCAGCACTAACTGTGTACAAGTAGTAGTAACTACTTAGAATATTTTCTTCATTCTTCATCAGCAGTACTAAGTTACACTAGCAGTACTAACTTTATGCTAACAGTTGTAACTTTACTCAAGCAGTACTAACATATACTAGCAGTACTAAGTTACACTAACAGTAGTAACTTTTATACTAGCAGTATTAACTACTTAGTAGTATTTCTTCTAAGTCTCTTCTAAGTCTTAACTTCCATTAGCAGTAGTAATATATACTAGCAGTAGTAACTTATTGATCCCAATAGAATAGATCTTTGACAAATTCTAAACAAGATGAACAACAATTTGAGTCATTAGATACCTCAGAGTTTGTAGAAGAAGTTGAACTTGTTGAAAAATAAGCCATAAGAGCAAAATTGGTTGGACCTTCTTCTGGTTGGTCACTCTAATCATTGCCAAAGCCATCACACTGAGACACTAAGGCATTTGAAGTAGTTTCCTCAACTGGCATAGTCCTTCTTGTAGGCTCCTTGTTCCTGCTGTCTCGATTCTTGGGTGCCCTGCATTCCCTTGCAAAGTGTCCTATTTTGTAGCAGTTAAAACACTCTACCTTGGACTTGTCAAACTCAATTCTTTCTTTGTTGGCCATGTCCAGCTTCCTTCCAGTATTCTTAAGGAATCTTTTTGCCCTCATAGTCAGCATAGCAATGTTCCACCTCAAGTCCATCTCTTTTAGATCATTAGGATGGATTTGTTGTAGATCTTCATTATCAAGTTGCGGAGTACTTGGTTAGATAGCAAAGAAGGAATAAATCACAGCATCACTCACATTTTCAACAATTGTTGAGCTATCAGCAGCACCCTGAGTCCTAGCAGTATTAACACCCTGAGCAGTATTAACTGCTCTAGTTGCATTGTTAGTGTTGCTTGAGGACATAAAGGCTACATTGTGTGAGCTTGTGGTTGAGCTAGATGTCCCCTTGACCTTTGATTCATAAGCTTTCAGGTTGTTGAAGAGATCATCTAAACTTAATGTCTCAATCTCTAGTTTGTTCCTCCACATAATAGTATGCATATTCCATTCTTGTGACAAACTTTTCAAGAACTTCTGATTGATGTCTTCTTGAGGGATGAATTCACCATGCATCTCTAGTTAACTAGTTATATTTTGAAACCTTTCACAGGTTTGCTCAATCAATTCTGTGCTGGATGCAGCAAAGTTTTCATATTGCTGCTTCAGAAGATTTTTTTGAGTTTTCTTTGTAGCAGTATTACCTTCAAATCTGTTCTCAATAGCCTACATCAGTGTGTTAGCATCCTTGTATGAGTTGAACTTTAATTGATGCTCATTAGGTAAGGCCATAAACAGAGTGTTTCTTGCCTTCAACTCTGCCCTTCTTTGTTCCTTCTCTTCAACACTTGTAGGAGGGATAACAGTCTCCTTACCATCAACAGTTTTTGTTACTATGGGTGAATTACCATTTTCTACGATCTCCCATAGAGTGTAATCAATGCACTGTAAGTAATGCTCCATCCTCATCTTTCAGAGATCATACTCACCAGGTTGGAGTATGGGTAGCTTGGTGGTTTGAGTAGATTGAGAATCCATTGCTTCTTGACAAAGTAGATCTTGTGTGTAGTAAAGTTTCTTCTTATTCAAATATTCTCAGTAGCTCTGATACCACTTGTTGATCCCAATAGAATAGAGCTTTAATCACTTAGCTTGTATAAGGTATAGTTATGCAAGATAAATCTAACACAACCATAGTAGAAACTTTGATTGTGAATATCAAAGACTATGCGGAATCTAGTCAATGATACTAAGAAGAATTTCAATGAAACAGTAATGAACAAGATTAATAACAAAACAGTTTACCAAACTTTCAGCCTCAATATAATACGAATACTCTTAATAGTGTTAGGGTTTACAAAACCTTGAAGCTACGAATAACACTTTTCTAGATATCTGATTTTTTTAAACATTATGCCCTAGGACCTCCTTTTATACACCAAAGAGTCCTACAAGGCTTACAATACTTTCCTAAGTTATCATGATCTTCTAAACAAATAACTTATACGGATTTTTTACAAAAAAATCTCATACTTATCCCGTAAGTAATCTTGATAAACAATCTTCATCTTTATCCTTTCTTTTGTCTTTATCCTGTTGACAGTAGAAACTCTTATAGCAGTTGTAATCTTTTAGCAGTTGTAACCAGCAGCATTAACTTTTATACCTGCAGCACTAATTGTGTACAAGTAGTAGTAACTACTTAGAATATTATCTTCATCCTTCATCAGCAGTACTAAGTTACATTAGTAGTACTAACTTTATGCTAACAGTTGTAACTTTACTCAAGCAGTACTAACATATACTAGCAGTACTAAGTTACACTAACAGTAGTAACTTTTATACTAGCAGTATTAACTACTTAGTAGTATTTCTTCTAAGTCTCTGAGCAGTCTTAACTTTCATTAGCAGTAGTAATATATAATAGCAGTAGTAACTGGCAGTACTAACTACTTAGCATATTTTTCACTAATATCACTAACAACACTAAGTTATGCTTAGTAGTAGTAACTCTAACCTTAGCAGCAGTAACTTCCAAACAGCTTTAAAAAGTCTTTTAATCCCAACATGAATGGTTTTATCAATGAAGAGGTATACGTGGCATAACCTCCAGGATTCATTGACTTTGAAAAACCGGATCATGTTTATAAACTGAAGAAAGCTATATACGGTCTTAAACAAGCACCCAAAGCTTAGTATGATATATTAAAGGCCTTTCTTATTAAACATGAATATAAAATGAGAATGGTAGATAACACACTTTTTACTAAGAAGAAAAGTTCAAACTTCATCATCGTTCAAATATATGTCGACGACATTAAATTCAGCTCGACTTGTCAAGACATGTGTGGTGAATTTACTAAAATCATGCATGACGAGTTTGAGATGAGCATGATGAGTAAACTTAACTTCTTCCTTGGACTACAAATAAAACAAATGGAAGATGGTATTTTCCATTTGGCTTAGAAGAATCTAACTATATTAAAGAAATGCTTAAGAAATTTGGCTTAGAAGAATCTAAACCAATGAAAACCCCCATGTCTTCCGATACCAAACTCACAAAATACGAAGAGTGTGAGTCAGTAGATAGTACCAAGTATCAAGGCAGGATAGGTAGTTTATTATACCTAACGGCAAGTAGGCCCAATATCATGTTTAGTGTCTGCCTTTGTGCTTGCTTCCAAGAGGCTCCCAAAACCTCTCACCTTGAAACGGTTAAGCGTATCTTCTGATACATTAAAGGCACTACGCACTTAGGATAATGGTATCCTAAGGGGACCGGCATAGAAACAGTAGTATATGCTGACTCTGATCATGTGGGAGATTATGTGGACCGAAAGAGCACTAGCGGTATTTGTACGTTTGTGGGATGTTGTTTGACATCTTGGTTCTTGAAGAAACAAACCGCTCTTGCTATATCCACTACCGAAGCCGAATACGTAAGCTTCGGAAAGGCATGTCAACAAGCACTATGGATGAAACAAGCTCTCATCGACTACGACATACGACTCGACGACGTTCCGATCATGTGTGACAACAAAGGTGCGATTGACCTTAGCAAAAACTCGGTGCAACATTCTCGTACTAAACACATCAAAATATGTCACCACTTTCTTCGTGATAATGTCCAGAAAAGACATATCTCAATCGAAAAAGTGTCGTCCATCGAAAATATTGCCGACATCCTTACTAAACCCCTTAAACGTGAATCGTTTAACTATCTACGTCTTGGTTTAGGAATGATGGAACACATTCCATAAATCTTATGAGTCCACTTCTCTTTCTTCTAGTTTATATTTAGTCTGTGTTCCATTCCATGTCGTGACAACTTAAATACTTCATCCGAAGTACTTTGAGCATTTTTAATTCGCGAAATGCAAATTAAAACGTCGCTCCTCTTTGTAAAAAATTTCGTCAAAACTAAGTCCAAAATCCCTTGTTGAGGGCGGCCCTCATATCTCCAGTGGCCTCCAATATATTTGGGACCGCCTGTTAATATGGGACCGCTAACAGAAAACTCATATCTTCCACACTTAGTCAAAATTTTCAAAACACAAAAACAAACACCCCTTTCTCCTCTACAACGATGAACACGACCAAAAACAACCCAAAACTCAAAATCAACCATTATAACACTAATTGAAGATAAAATCAACACCTACAATAATTCTTAACATCATCAACATCATTAATTATAAGTTATTTCATCTAATTCCTTTTAATTTGAGTCTAGGGTTCATGATGAACACAAAAATTGAAATTAGGGATTTTTCATTTTTCTTTCAATTTTGTACAATTAGGACTACTAAGTTACAATGTATAACTAATATGCTTCCCGTAGACATATGATTGGCATACATTAGTGAGTTTGTCGAAGAATTAATTTCAAACCAAAACCCCCATTTTATTTTCAAATTTTGTACAATTAAACGTTTACAAATTATTAATCATAAAAGTCCATTTCTAAGATTAGTATTCACTTAAGGTATGAACAAACAAATCATTAAGCATGATTAGTGATCAAGAAAATATTTTTCTCTTATCCATCACATTTTTACAAAAGAATTTCACAAAATTAATTATACAAAATAATTTATAATTAAAAGAAAAGTTGTATTAAAAACTTAAAATTTGAAATTAAAATTTCCCCCTCAAAATGGAAGTTTCCATACCAGATACAACCTTCCCCATAAAAAGACAAAAACATAAGCGTAGTTTACTGGGTAGCCCCCTTATAGGCCTGGCGGCCCCCAGATATATCAGGGACCGATGGGACCGCCCCCTATGACCGTTGGGTTTTTCTGCCTATACATACTGCTTCATTTACTACAGAAAAACAGACCTCTTAGCACAAAATTTTCAGATAACTTTCTCTCTCTAAAATTTTCTTTCTCTCTCTAAATCTCTTGATCAGTAACATTCTTATATCTTGTTTCAAGTGATCTAATCTCTTCTTCTTATCTCTTCTTTCTCATTCAAGTGCAAGAGAAGAACATTCGTATTCGCCAAGAAACGAATTATTATTTAGTGATCTCTCATCTCTTCTTCTAAGTACCAAATCTCTATTGTAATTATCTTATGTATTTGTGTGATTCGAATAGTGTGTAAATTCGATAGTGTAGATCTTGTGATTGTGTAGTATCTGTGAAGTGGTAGATTGGTTCTAGCTAAGATTAGGACTCGGCATTTAGCTTAGTGTCGGAAAACAACGTAAGCAACGTGTAAACGGTTTTCTTCGCCTAAAGGGAGCTTATTGACATAGTGAAATCTTGAGTAGGATACTCGGGGAGTGGAGTAGTGCGAAGAGGTGCTTCGTAGCCGAACCACTATAAAATCTTGGCGTCTTGGTTTGATTGTTCCTTTCCTTATCTCTTTATATTATTGTTATTATTATTTAGCTTTAGTTGAGATTGTTATATTGTTTGTTCATATTGTGAATTGGTTAAACATACAACTCGAATCTAAATATTTTAAAAGCAAAGTTTTAAAACCTAAATGAACTTGTAAACTATTCAACCCCCCCCCTTCTAGTTTCCACAGAGGTGATAGAGGAAAGGTTTGTGAGGCATTGTTAGGTGGAGCATGACTTAGAGTTGGTGGACTAGTGAGGAGGGACTCAAGTCGATGAATATCATCTCTTAACTTATTAAAGAGAGTTCGGGTGTACATGCAACAATGAGAAAAACCAGAATGAAATGTGACTTGGTCATTTGTGGCGGGGTGAATTATGGTTGTTGATGGTGAAGGTGGCGACAGAGGGGTTTTTGTAGAAGCATTTGCTACATGTTGAAGCTAGATTTAAATGATGTTGGATAGGTGATGAAGTTGATTTAGTTCATTCACGATTTGTTCCCTAGTTTGATTTGGTGGTTGAGAGGTTGGAAAAGGAAGATTGGCAATCTTTGGAGAATGTAGTGGTGAAATGTTGGGTGAGAGAGGAGGTGAAGGTGGTATAAGAGTGTTGTGTCTCTAAGTGTCTATTATAGACATTCGGTGTCGTCTTGAGTCATCGTAAGACAATTTTCAAGAAGAAGATATGATAGATGAAGAATAATAGGAGAGGAATTGATAAGATGATGAAAAGAGTATGGAAAATGAAGTATGAGGAGGATAAGTGGTTCAAGTATTGAAATATTTTGAAAAGCATGATATTGATGTAGAAAAGTTCCAGAAAATGTTTGTCTAAACAGAGTAATACCAGCTGGGACTAGTATAGGGATGGTCAAAGATGCAGAAAAAGATGAGAACAGTAAAACATTTCGTAACCCTGCTGGCGGTGGTCCCAAAAACACTAGGTGGTCCCAGATATATTGGGGGGCCATCCCATGTATTTGGGGGCCATTTTTTGGTGGTTATGAAATTTTCCAGACTTCCTAGTTTTTTCAGTTTTGTGCAGAAAAGAAAAGGCTTAGAGAGGGTTATTTTTTTAACAACTCCTATTTCCTAAGAATCAACTAATTTAGTCAAGTACCAAATAAGATGGGTAATCTATCCTAACTCCATCATGCAATTATGATAATACATGTTAAGCACGAAGAAGAATAAGATATAGTTAAGAGTAATTATACACATACTAAGACATGTCATAATAATATCTAGTTTAATTCTACAGACAAATTTGTCCTATCATGCAATAATGTTACATTGCAATATCTAATTTGCTTATGATGATTATGATGAGCACATGTAACATCTTCTGAAATTTCCTCATTTGAGATATTAGATAGAGTATGCATTTTTGTTGGATAGGAGATGAATTTATGATTATTTGGAAAGAATCTAGTTAATTTGTCGAGGAATTTTGACAACAAGAGTCCGTAAGGTAGGATGCCATTGGATCAATGTTTTAAGTCATTTATTCGATTGATGATGAAATGAGAGAAATTAAAAGGTGTGAAGGAAGTGATGCAAAAGAACATATAGGCTTCACATGCCGACAAGAGACCTTTGTCAATAACAACGGTACATATGATGTTCTCGCGAATGAGAAGATGTGATGTTTTAAGATAAGGACATATCTCTTTAATGAAGAGATTGCATGGATCCTCAAGTGCGCACTTGAATCCGTTGAGACGTTTCTTAGTTATGTTGTATATGATTGAGGTTGGATGAGTAAATTTGGTATAAAGAGGATCATTTTTTGGAGTAGTGTTGTGTTTATTAATGGATTTAAGAGACCATTCATTGTTATAGAAACAATGTCCTTCAAAGAGAATATTAAGTAATGTTCCAAAATCCTAAAATGATGCACCAACACGTTTTCCATTTATTTCAAAAAGTATGATCCAAATATTATTTACCAAAATAATTTCAAATGTTTGATAGAATTCGATTATGAATTTTGTATAAAAATTACCACTTAAGTGAAGAAAGGGGTTAAATCCTACTCTGTGAAGAATATCTTCCAAGATATTTTTAGAATTGAATGTTGTATCAATAATTCTACCTTCATGGATTGTTCGACTATATATTTTTAGAGATGACATCTTTTAAGAGGATGATGTGTATAGAGTTTTGTTGTAAGGACTTACTCGTTAATTGTATGCATCTTCTTTACCTAATTAATATTAAGAGGATTTTAGTATGTTTCATTTTAGGTTTTCAATTTACCTTTCAAAAAGGGGTGCCTAGTGTACGCTTATATGCAACAAATGTGGAGTTGCGGCTAACTTGACTCTAAAAATAAAAACCTATGAGTTAACCTAAACGCTCTTTAATTCAATTTTGCTCATCTAAACATGTAAAAAAATATTTATTGATTAAATATCTTGAATGATGTTCATGAGATCATTATCCATGAATGCGAAAACATTTTTAGTGTGTATTAGCAATGCATTAAAACATTTTTATGTTGTTCCTAACGTGAGAAAATTTCGAAAGAAATTAGGGTTTTTGTTCATATCAAAATTTTTGACAAACACATGTAATTATGAAAATCCTAAGTCTACGGGAAGCATATTAGTTATACATTGTGTTATTATAGTCCTAATTACATACAAATAAAAGAAAAATGAAAATCCCCAATTTTGATTTTTTGTTCAACATGAGCCCTAGACACGAGTTAAGAAGAAAATTGATGAAATGACTTAAGATTGATGATCTTTATGATGTTAGGATAGAATATTAGTGTTGATTTGATCTTTAATTTGAGTTTTTATGGTTGATTTTGAAGTTTGGTGGTTTTGGTTTCGTGTTCGTCGCAGGTCTGAACAAAGAAGGAGTGTATGGTTTTGTGTTTAACAAAATGAGGAGACAGACATTGTGTCCTGACTGGTGGTGGTCCTATATCGATATGGGGGCCGCCTGATTAAATCAGGGGGCCGCCCTATTTATAGGGGCCGCCTCCAGTAGAGGGTTTTGGACAAAGAATTAGACCAAAATTTTTGGAAGGAGTGACGTTTTAATTTTCATTTCACGAATTAAAAATACTTAAAATACTTCAAATGAAGTAATTAAGTTGTCACGACACGGAATGGAACAACGACTATAATCGAGAAAGAAGAAAAAAAGAAAATGATTTACAGAATGTGTTCCATCATTCCTAAACCAAGACGAAGATAATTAAATGATTCACGTTTAAGAGGTTTGGTGAGGATGTCAGTGATATTATCTTCGGAACACACTTTTTTAATGGAAATATGTCCTTTTTGGACATTATCCCAAAGAAAGTGGTGACGAATTTCGATGTGTTTAGTCCGCGAGTGTTGCACCGGGTTTTTGCTTAGGTCAACCATGCCTTTATTGTCGCACATGATCGGGATGTCATCGAGTCGAATGTCGTAGTCGATGAGAGCTTGTTTCATCTATAGTACTTGTTGACATGCCTTTCCGGCGCTTACATATTCGGCTTCGATCGTGAATATAGCAAGAGCGGTTTGTTTCTTTGAGAACCAAGATGTTAAACAACATCTCATGAACGTACAAATACCGCTAGTGCTCTTTCGGTCCACATAATATCTCGCATGACCAGATTCGGCATATACTATAGTTTCTATGTCGGTCCCCTTAGGATACCATAACCGTAAGTGCGTAGTGCCTTTAATGTATCGGAAGATACGCTTAACCGCTTTAAGATGAGAGGTTTTGGGATCCTCTTAGAAGCATGCACAAAGGCAGACATTAAACATGATATCAGGCTTACTTGTTGTTAGGTAAAGTAAACAACCTATCATGCCTCGATACATGGTACTATCTACCGACTCACATTCTTCGTCTTTCGTGAGTTTAATATCCGAGGACATGGAAGTTTTCATTGGTTTAGAATATCTTCTTTCATTTATTTTATTTCTAGTCCAAGGAAGAAGTTAAGTTCACCCATCATGCTCATCTCGAACTCGTAATGCATGATTTTGGCAAAGTCATCACTCATGTCTTGACAAGTCGAACCGAATATAATGTAATCGACATATATTTGAATGATGATGAGATTTGAACTTTTCTTCTTTGTAAAAAGCGTGTTATCTACCATTCTCATGTTGTATTCATGTTTAATAAGAAAAGCCTTTAATCTATCGTACCAAGATTTAAGAGCTTGTTTAAGACCATATAAAGCCTTCTTGAGTTTATGTAACGTCCTGATTTTTTACATAAAATAATAGTGAAATTATCTAATTTTCTATTGGATACATCAAGTATTTTTGGTGTAATACGTAATAATACCCACTTTAACAGAGTTAACATATATAGTTAGTAGGGACTTAGTATCAAATAAAAGATAACTAGCTTGGATATGTATTGCAAAACATTCTACGAAGGGTTATATGTGACAAGTTGTCAAACTAGTGGAAATGACCAAAATACCCTTGTGGGTTTATAACAAAAACATTCCAAGGACTTTGTTCTTCCTTCTCATTCCACGTTTCACATACAAAAGAATGAGGTGTTTACCTCCTTCACTATGAAGAAATCTCTAGTACATCATCAATCATTAACAAAGGGTTAGAAGGGTTATCAAGATTTGAAGGATTATAGAGCATAAAGAGGATTTATGGAACTTCCCCAAATGTTAAGTAAGTGTTTAATTGTTTGTTTAATCATGATTTCAAGCTAAGGAAAACATAAAGTTATGTTAGTTATGTGTATTTCATGGTTTATATGATGAATTCAGGGTGTGGGTTTATGATCATTCGAATAATGATTTAGGGATGTTCATGAGTTCATGTTATTAGCTATGTTATGATGTTAATGATCACGTTAAGATGTTTGTAAGGTGTTTTTGATGAATAATGATTGAGGTTTTGATAAAATTATGTTAAAATCAGATTATGATATGTTTGTGATGATTTAGGAGTTAATCCAAACACCCCTTTATGCGATTTGTGTGATATATGATGTTAAACAAGTTGTTGAAATTTTCAGAATCCGTTAGTCATGTTTGAAGGGCCAATAAAGATTGATAGTAGCTCGTATTAAATCATGGTTGGACTTTTTGGAAAGCCTAATGAGTATACTCATTTGTTATGCTTTAAGTTTTGGCGAATTCTTAAGTTAAATGGGCCAAAAATGTGACTTAGTGCAGCAAAGTCTGATCCTGAAATGTGCAGCAAATCGAACTTTAAAAATTCATACTGGATAAAACGTAGCAACGTTTGACGCGTGCCATACCTTTTCGGAAAGCCAAAAGAATCTACTTTCTGATGTATATGTCCTCGTGATATGGTTTTGTGTATAAGTCAGTCAAAATTTATAATTTGCAGGCTGCTACAGAAATGACAGCAACGTTTTGTTAAGTATTTTGATGATTATGATATGATACGATGCTTAAGCAAGTCTCGGATGATTATATGTCATTATGGCTTATGTTCTCAGCCTATGTGGGTAAAATTTAGGATTTGTAAGTATAGAACCAAGTGATGAGACTTGGTTAGCTTAGCTTGTTCGCCAGCATAAAAGTGCATGTTTGGCATGACTTTTGCCATAGCTAGTTCATTAGTTCTTAGCCGTGTTCATGTTATTAATAGGTAGTTTTCCGTATCATGTTTATGTTAAGTGTTAAGTTATGTGTTAATAGCCTACATGTGTATTTATCATGATATAGGCACTCGAGGCATAATCATGATCATTCAGCTTGCATTATATCGCCTAGGTGAGTTACGGATTTTCAGTTAACATGTTTAGTAGATTAAACGTGTTTAATATATATATATATATATATAGATGCCTTGTCATATCTCATGTAATTTGCAAGTCATGTATCCACATGACCTTAGTGGTCAAATATGCAAGTATCATGTTGACCTATGTGATCATATTAGCATCATTTTGACCTATGTGGTCATATTCAGTATCATGTTGACTCGTGTAGTCATATTAGCATCATTTTGACTCATGTGATCATATTTAGTATATGTTGACCCGTTGGGTCATATTTAGTGTTATGTTTAACCGTTAGGTCATATCTAGTATTATGGTGACCCATTGGATCATATTCAGTATATGTTGACTAATTGGGTCATATGTAGTATTATGTTGACCGTTAGGTCATATCTAGTATTATAGCGACCCGTTGGGTCATATTCAGTATATGTTGACCTTTAGGTCATATTCAGTATATGTTGACCCGTTGGGTCATATGTAGTATTATGTTGACTGTTAGGTCATATCTAGTATTATGGCGACCTATTGGGTTATATTCAGTATATGTTGACCGTTGGGTCATATTCAATATATGTTGACCTATTGGGTCATATGTAGTATTATGTTGACCGTTAGGTCATATCTAGTATTATGGTGACCCGTTGGGTCATATTTAGTATATGTTGACCGTTGGGTCATATTTAGTATTATGGCAACCCGTTGGGTCATATTTAGTATTATAGCCACCCGTTGGGTCATATTCAGTATATGTTGACCGTTGGGTCATATTTAGTATTATGGCGACCCGTTGGGTCATATTTAGTATGTGTTGACCATTGGGTAATATTTAGTATTATGATGACCCGTTGGTTCATACTCAATATTTTGTCACAGCTTAACCTTAATTTAAATATGAATATTACGTGTGAACAATTCTGGACTCATAACAGTTTAGTAATAAACTTAGTTTCAGTCAACCCTATGTCGAATAATAGTGCTTTATGTACGTTAGTTAGTCCCGAATGTGGATACATGCTTTATGCATTCAGTTAAGCGCACAAAGTGTTTATGCACTTAGTCAGGCGTGGGATATGTCTATACACATTAGTCAGTCCTAATTGGGCAGATAATGCTTATGCATTTAATAAGGCGCGTGAAGTGTTTTATGCACTCAGTGAGTATAGTACTATAAGTAATCAGTTAGTATGTTGTCAGTATGTGCTTTATGCACCCAGTCAGTCAGTTCAGTACTCAAGTACTCAGTCAGTATATGCTTTACGCACATAGTGAGTCAGTTATGCACTCAGTCAGTATGTGCTTTACACGCTCAGTATTATGCTTATGCACTCAACTAGTGTTTTATGCACTCAGCCAGTGTTTTATGCACTCAGCTAGTATGGTACTACAAGAACTCAGTCACTAGTTTACTCATGCACCTAATCAGTATCATGCTTATGTTTCAGCTTATATTTCAATTTATGATTCAGTTCGGTTTATGTTATCTCACTAAGTCGCAAGGAATTACGGTTCTTAGTTTCATGTTTTGTAAGTTTGTAAGATGAGACCAAGCTATGTGTTAGATGGGGCGTAATAGGTTAAAATGGTCTAGCTTGTGGGTTAGGTAACGAGCTTCTCATTTCCATCATTTGGTATTGGTTTGAAATGCCCCAAAGCAAGTCATTATCAACAACAAGTTTTTATAATACATTTCACATACTTTTCATAGTTACAATTTTTAAAGGGGCGTTTGGAATAAGCTCGATTAAAATGTAAAAGTTATGCTTCCGCTTATTTTATTAACATATATAGATTTTATACATGTTATATATTATAAATGGAAATAAGTTTTCAGAAGCTCATGTTTTAATGATTAGCAGATACATGATTTTTAATATATAGTATATAAGAAAATCTAGGCGTTTCAGTTTATAAACATGATCCGGTTTTTCAAAGTCAATAAATCTTGGAGGTTGTGCCACGTATACCTCCTCATTGATAAAACCTTTCAGGAATGCACTTTTTATGTCCATTTAGAATAACTTAAAATCTAGAGCACAAGCATAGGCTAATAAACTCTAACCTAGCAACTAGGGCATAAGTTTCATCATAATTGATGCCCTCTTGTTGATTATAACCTTGAGCGACTAACCTAGCCTTATTACGAGAGACAACACCGTTCTCGTCTAACTTATTTCTATACACCCATTTAGTTCCTATGATTGTCATATTCTTAGGTTGTGGTACTAACTCTCAAACATCATTTGCAACAAATTGATTTAATTCTTCTTGCACAGTGATTATCTAACTTTCATCCTTTAAGGCTTCATTCACATTCTTAGGTTCTATAGTTGATATAAAACAAAAGAAGTCACTTTGGTTTTGGGCTTGAGACCTAAGGGTTCTTTGGTTAAGGTTTTCTATGACATTTTCTAATGAATGGTTCCTAGATTCCTTAACATTGACTACTTCATCAATTTCTAAAGTTTCATCCTCAATGTCATTTTCTAGATTTTTCTTTTCGGTAACCTTAAAAGCTTCTTCTTCATCTAAGTCATCATCCACCAAGGGTGATGTCTTAGAGGGTGGAGGATTTTCATCGAATGTAACTTTAATTGATGCTTCGATTTTCATGGTATGTTTGTTTAGGATGATGTAGGCTTTACTATTTTGGGAGTATCCTAGAAAGACACCTTCGTATGACTTTGGGTCAAACTTAATAATGTAGTCTTTGGTGTTTAAAATGAAACACTTGCTTCCAAATAATTTAAAATAATCAAGAGTAGGTTACCTAAGATGGCTCTAATTAGGATTCGGTTTAGGATATAGGTTGAAGTATCTACGGTGTTACACCAAAACTTTGGTGGTAACTATTGTTCATTCAACATTGTTTAACTCATTTCTTGTAGTGTCTTATTTTCCTTTCTACCATGCCATTTGATTGTGGAATGCGTAGAGCCGAGAAGTTGTATGTAATACCATTGGCATTACAAAACTTTCCAAATTGCAATTCATTATCAAATTCCTTATCATGGTCTGTCCTAATTGACACTATTAAACATCCTAATTGATTTTGTAGTTTCCTACTAAAGATTTCAACTTGCTCAAAAGCCTCATTCTTAAGAAATCTTGTCCAAGTATACCTAGAATAGTTATCTACTATGACTAAAGTATAGATGTTTCCTCTGTAACTCCGTATGGCGGATAGACCAAAAAGTTCCATGTGAAGAAGTTCTAAGCATCTAGTCATTGAGACTATATTCTTAGCTTTGTGACTAGCATGAGCTTGTTTTCCAATTTTGCAAGCATCACAAAAATGTTAATCAAACTTAAGCTTAGGTAAGTTCCTAATTATTTCCTTAGATGCAAACGATTGAATTAGACGCATATTTGCGTGACCTAATCTTCTATGCCACAAAGTGGAGTTTTCTACAATCGTTGTAAGACAAACTTTGTCTTTCGGCTTCTTTCCTAATTTCATCACATACAAGCCGCTTTTCCTAATACCTCTACATATGACTTTTCAATCCTTAGTTATTTCACTATCATGTTCAGAGAATATTACTTTACACTTATTATTACATATTTGACCTACACTTAGCAAATTGAATCTCAAATTATCTACATGCTCTACATTATCTATATTAAGTGAGTCATTGAAAATCATACATTTGCCAATGATGTTATCGCGGAGATTACTACCAAAAACAACATTACCTTCATTGTATACCTTGTAAGTTGAGAAGATCTTTCGGTTGCCCGTCAAGTGTTTTGAGCATCCGCTATCTTTTATCCACTCATCGGGTTCCAGGTCAACTCCAAGGCATATCTATTTATATAAGACAACAACTCAAACATTTGGTCTTCAATATCTCATGGGTCCTTTGTTGTTAGTGCTAAACATCCCTTGCATTTGTTTCATTTGATTGGAATGTAGAAATGGAGGACACATTCCTCATGCTATGTAACTTTAAGGTTGGAAGTTGTTATAAGTTACAAGAAATCCATGGGGTCGATATTGTCAACCAAGATTTCTTTTTCGTTGTGGTGTTTTAGAACGAGGATAAGAATTGTTGACTCTCCTAGGAGGTGGAGTTTTTGACCTAAAGTTTGGTTTAGAAAATCCAACTCTAGGTTTTAACGATGATTTATAAAAAAAATTTACTTCATCATCACTAGCAACGAGAATTTTAACGTTGTTTACCATTATATGTTTTGGTCTAGGACCCAAAATGGGTTTTTGAAAAGACAAAGATTTTTTGGCATTTGGTGAACAGACAGGCGCTCCTTCAATATCTTTGGGAGCTGTATGTGCTTTATGGAGGCCGCCCTCAGTGCTTTAGGGGCCGCCATCAAAGGACGTATTATTCTGATGTTTTACAAATTTTATTTCCTTAGTCCCGCTAGATGATGCTTTAAATGAGTTAAAACATATACCCGATTTAGCTCCAGAGGGTTTTGATTACTCAACATTTCATTTAAAGAATGTGTACTCTTTTCAAACTGAGATAGGTTAAAAGCTTCCTCTCTGAGTTTTTCGTTGTCAATTTTAAGTAATTGACATTTTGTACATTCGATATCAACTCTCTTGTTTTCTCAAGTGTAAACACCTTTTCTTTTAAGCATTTGTTCTTGGTGATTATTTTTAGACTCATTTTACATATTTATCATATTCACTATCTAAGATAAAATCATCTATTGATGAATTTTCATCACTAAAACATTCTAAACGTACCTCACTAGATGCTTGAGCCACTAGACATGTTTCATCTTTATCATTTTCATCATCTTCCTCACCGTTATCACTCCAAGAACCTCTGATGAATGCTCGTATCTTGTCTTTTGGTGGTTTTAGACATTCTCCAATAAGATGATTTAGATCTCCGCATCTAAAACACTTCTTATCACTTTTGCCGTTCTTGTTGTCTCGGCTTCTTTGAAATGTATTTTTGTCGTTCCTAGGTTGTCTTACGAACATACCTTTTCTCTTGAAGAACTTTTTGAAGTCTCTAACCGCCATGGCATATTCTTCATCTTCACTTCCGGAAGTAGAACATTCTTCATCACTAGATTCCTTTTTATCCTTTAAGGCAAGAGATCTTCTTTGTCCTTTTGCTTTTACTATTTAGGAATCTTTCTTAATGATCATTTCATGAACTTTAAGGTTCCCGATGAGTTTGTCAAGTGATAGTGATGTCAATTCCTTCGACTCTTCAATCGTCATGACTTTCGCACTCCATTTATGATGTAGAGCTCTAAGAAACTTTCTAACATAGTTCTAGCTAGAGTAACCTTCATTAAGAGCTTTTAGACTAGTAATAATATTATTAAATCTAGCAAAAGCACTATCTATAGATTCATCTTCGAAAATGATGAATTATTCATATTGTTGTACCAAAAGGTCAATCTTGTTATATGTGACTTGGTTATTACCTTGATGGATGATTAACAAATTTTTCCAAATTTCTTTTGCCGTATTACACATGAAAATTCTTTTTTTATTCTTTTCTAGGCAAAGCGTTGTAAATAACCATTTTAGCTTCATTATTTTTCGCAAGTCTCTTTTTGAGATCATCGTTTTGTTTTTCAAAATAAACAACCTCATCTAGTTTGGTTTCCAGATTATTTTGAATAGGTAGAAAATCACCCTCAGTAATAACATGCCAAAGATCAAAATATTTTAATTTCACATATGCTTCGAATCTATTTTTCCAATAAATAAAACTATCACTTTCGAAAAGTGGTTGTCTTTGCATAGATTGCCCTTCTAGATATTTGTCGGAATCTGTAGATCGATCCAAGCTTTAAAATACAGTATATTTTAAAAATCTTGAGTAACCTGGCTCTGATACCAATTGTGGAAACTAGAAGGGGGGGGGGTTAAATAGTTTATCGGTTAATTAGCGTTTTAAAACTTTGCTTATGAAATCTTTAGATTCGAGTATATGCAAGATCAACCAACGATATAAACAACCAATATATCTAACTACTTGCAACACGATCATAATACAAACAATAAATGTAAAGGATAGGTAAAAGATAAGAGTTAAGAGAAAGAACAATCAAATCACAACACCGAGATTTATAGTGGTTCGGCTACGAAACTCTTCTTCGCCCTACTCCACTCCTCGAGTATCCGACTCGAGATTTCACTATGTCAACAGGCTCCCTTTAGGCATAGAAAACCGTTTACACGTCGCTTACGTTGTTTTCCGACACTAAGCTAAATGTCGAGTCCTAATCTTAGCTAGAACCAATCTACCACTTCACCAATGTATTTTAAAGACTAAAAATACTAACCCTCACATAATCAACACTATCGATTTATACATTATCGATTTTACACACTAACACAAGATCAAGAAAACGGATGTTTGGATCTTAAAAGAAGATAGAGGATATCACTAATTTATAACACTTTGTTTTTTAGCGAATATGAATGTTCTTCTCTTGCACTTAATAGAAGAAGGAAGAAGATGAGATTGGATCACTTGAAACAAGATTAAACTATGTTAGTGATCAAGAGATTTAGAGAAACAAAAAAGGTTTTAGTGAGAGAAAGAGATCTAAAAATTTTGTGCTAAGAGGTCTCGAAAACTACAGGGAATAGTGCAGTATTTATAGCCAGGAAATGGTAACATCTCTTGACGGCGGTTCCAGCGGTCCCATATATATATGGGGGTCGTTCTGCCTATCAGGGGGTGCCCCTAGGTAGACTCTCCTATTTTTGTCCTGTAGTAGGGAATGTAAAATCTGGTGTAGAAAGTTCCATTTTGGGGGGAAACCAGATTTTGAATATTTATAGTTTATTAAAATATTTCTTTTATAAATAAAATTATTGTGGATATTTTTATTTTTGTAGACATGTAAGTTTTAAGACAAAATTATTTTCTTGATGAAAATGGAAGTTTACGATTAATAACGTATAAACTTTTATTTTTATCGTAGACGTTTTTTACATTTTTTCATCTTCAAAACGTAAAAAAGTCAAAAAAATATAAATAACGTTTTTAGACATTAATTGTATTAACACTTTCGTTTCTTTCATCACCAAAGTTTGTTTCGTTACACCTTTACACCTTCGCTTACCCTGTAGATTAAAGTCTTTAATCGGTTGCTAGTTACTTTTGTGTAAAATTATATACTTCCTGTGTTCGTGTGTGTATTTCTTATCTTTGGTTAGGTCGGAAAATTGCACAATGCAATGTGAATGTGAAAGTAGTAGTTTTCTATTATTTTCTGTGTGTTTACTACTTTCACTATTATGATCGAAAATAAAATCCAGATTTATCATGTTCGTGAAGTGGTGAAATTTTACACCTTTATTTCATTTTCTAGTTGCAAAAAAAAATCAAAAATACAAAAAAATATAAGAGAGAAAAAAGGAGAGGTTTGTGTAAAATTGGTTCATCTAAACTTAACCGATTTTATTATTTTGTGAAATGATTGATTATTCGTTGGTACGTGTTATAAATAATGATCGTAAAGTATATGTGTATATTATTTTAAGTTGGTTGCCGCAAGAATAAACAACTATGTTTTTTTGTTATTATAGTGGTAGATATCGCCACTAGTGTTGTACTATATTATGATTATTGGGAGTTGGCCGTTATGGGTAACCTCCAACGAAGTTTTGGTTTTGAAAGATGATTAAGACGTCTTTGAGTCTAATTCGTGTTTACCAAAGCGTGCATATTCCGTGTTAAAGCGTGAGTTAGTCAGTGATTTGTGTCTTTTTTATGGGTATGGTCGAGAAAGTAGCTAGCAACACTATTCTTCATTGTTTGGACTTAATCTATTTGTTTTGTTGATCTTTATTTTATCAACCAATTATATATGTTTCCTGTGCCTAATACCTACCCTATATCGTTCTTCATTCTAACCTTTAGTTGTTAACCATAAAGATTCATAAGTAAAACATGATCTAGAGGTTGGGGAGGATAAAATAAGAACTCGGCCATATTATTAATAAAGAGAGAAAAGGGTAGAGAGGGAAAGATGTATGTGTTTAGAGAGAGAAAAACACACACCTTATGATACAAATGATTATTCTCACCCTTTTATGGAAGTATAGGAGGGTATATATAGTCTTAGATATGCCTAACTATCATCTAATGGCATTATTAGTCCTTATGTAGCCAACTATACGTAAACTAATGGCATTAAGGCTAACAATCTTTCCCCAATATGTAGACATACGGAATTACTTACAATGTTCCTAAGAAGTACAAAATACAACAAAATAAAGTCCTCCAAAGTGTTTTCAATGCTGAAGATGACATTTGTGTCTTCTTATCTTGATACTTGTACTCCAGCTTGGATCTCATGTGTCTTTACTTGTTCTGGAACCATTGTAGTTTGCATGAGTTAGATTAACGTCCCCCAAACTCATGCATCATGTCTTGAAAATCTTTCTTCATAGACTCCTTTTTGACAAAGTTCCTGAATCAGCCTCCCCTCAAACCAACATCCATATCTTGAGCAGTTTCTGAAACGTTGATGTAGTTCGAACGGTCTTCTAACATTGACATTTAAAGTGCACAGTGGAATTTTGTAGAAGAATCAGCCAACCACACCAACTAATACTGCTTCTATACTATATTATGACATTTGGTCTTGGTGAATATCTGTTTAGGGGTACATGCAATAAATCAGCAACAATTCTTCTTACGTATGCAGAATACTTCACAAACCATACTAAGTAAAGTAGTATAAACTACTTCCCCATGGAAGTTGACTTGATCATATCAAAGTACACGTTTTCCCCTATGGTGGTTTCAAACTCTCGGAAGCATCATTGACGTGTACGCTCATATACTCAAGAAGTTCTTCTCTTAACAACATCCTTAAAAGTTATGAAATGACAATGACGAACTTTGAAAGAGTGTGCAATAGACTATGAAGTACGATTCGACATTCTGTAGCTCAAATAATCTGTGAGAATGTTTGATTACAACTCAACCTTTAAACTCTATGGCTAACTTAACAACCTCAAATTATGCGTCGGCTATTTATTATGACCAATTGGTGAAGCTAAACCCGAATACCAAACTAAACTAAATAAAATCCCCAAAATTAGTTACTTAAGTAATGCGACTGTCTTGAGTTGATAATAAGGTACAAGATTAAATCTTTAAGTACCCTATACCCAACATCAAAAGTATTAGAAGTACCACACCTCTTGAAACTATCCACATCTGCATCTGCGTGTGACATTGAGCACTACAACGTACCTCCTACCCCCCCCCTCGCTACTCCTTTAAGTGATAGATAACCAAGTCTTAACCAACCACCACCACACTGGAAACTAATAATCACAAGACTTAATCATTACTGTATATTCAAGCAAGTCATCAATCAATAGATTAGGTTTGAAGAAAATAGGTAGAAAGTATAAGGAAGTCTCGATGATGAAATAAGTAGACGCCTTCGTGAAACCCACTTCAATCTTAAATAAGTGATACCAAATCAACTTCGTGATCACTTGACAAAAAAATTCCAATCCATAGCCGTTTTGACGTTTCTAGTGAATCTTTAATGTTATAAGGAAAATTTAAGCATTAAGTGTTGTCTATTTGCATTCTGTTAGCATTAAGTGTTGTGTTTGCTTGGGAGTTGTGGAAGGTGATTAAGATTGGTTCTTGACGAAAATAGGTGAAAGTGGCCTTTACCGAAAATGGTGTGTTTAGTTTACCAAAAATGGAATTCGGTGAAATTACCAAAAATGGTATAAATTACCTAATATCGAAAATGGTATGTTTCGCCTGGTTCACCAAAAATGGTGTATTTTTCACTTGTTTCACCGAAAATGGTGTATATTTCTCCTAGTACAACTGTATGTTTAGCCTAGTGTAAAGCCATGTATATTTCGCCTAGCACAAAGAGCAGGTATGTTTCGCCTAGCACAAAAACATGTATGTTTCGCCTTAAGGAGCATGTATGTTTCGCCTAGTACAACTGTATGTTTCGCCTAAGCCACATGTATGTTTCGCCTAGCATAAAAAGCAGGTATGTTGCACCTAGCACAAAAAACATGTATGTTTTGCCTGAACCTTATGTATGTTTTGCCTCGTTCATAGTGTATGTTGCGCCTCCTTCAAAAATCCAGAAAACATTTTTTCAAATCACTCAAAAACACACTTTTTAACGATTGTGCTTGGTTTATTTTGTACAACTAGCTATTTCAAGGATATAACAACCATAAAAACATAAACTTTATGGTTTTTAACACGAAAACATTTTCACTCTTTTTTTGTGTGTAAAGCTTAAAAAAACTATGAATCTTTCGAAATAAGCTTTAAAACTCACAAAACACTTGTATAAGTAAGCTAGAAACATTAGAAAGAAGAAAGTTTCAAGCTTTTTGTTCAAAATAAGCACCAACCAAACAAACTCATGGGATTAGGCTTAAAAATAAGCCACAAAAAGCTTATATAAGCCACAAACATCACCAATAAGCAAACCACAAACACAAAAAGCTCCTAGGCTCTGATGCCAATTGTTAACCATAAATATTCATAAGTAAGACATGATCTTGAGGTCGGGGAGGATAAAATAAGAACTTAGCCATATTATTGATAAAGAGAGAAAAGGGTAGAGAGGGAAAGATGTGAAAACTTATAAAAGCAAAGTTTTAGAAAAGCTAAAAATAAGCACTTTTAATAAAAGAAACTTTTATTGAAACTCAAGAAATAAGCTGAAAAATGGCTTAAAAGGCAGAAAAACAACTAAAACTAATTTTTTTTGGCTTTTTGAAAAATCTAAGAACTTTAAAAGCTAGAAATAAGCTATACTAGGACTAAATAAGCAATATCTATCCTAAGTCTAACCTAATAAGTCAATGTGGACAGAAATAAGCTCAAGAGACCAAGCCATAAACTGAAAACCACAATAAGCACTTATGAAAACTTAAATTCAAACAGACCTTAAGCTACTTTTGAGCTTTATATTAACCTAGCAAATAAGCTCTACAAGAAATGAAGCTTATATATTTTGAAAGCTTGACTCAAATGCTTAATGAAAATGCTTTTTAAAACTGTTTTGAATAATGAGAGCTTAATGAAAAAGCACTTTGAAAACAGTCAAAATACTCAGCAGTTACTGAGTTTGTTTTGAGTTTTGAAAAGACAAAAAGCACAATTGCAGCTTAAAAACAGATAATCAAAAGAGCTTATTTTGAAAGAGTAAGCTAATACTAAGTTATGACCCTGTAACTACTTGTGCCTAAAAATTGAAAAAAAATCAAATCCTAAAAACTATAATTACCATCTGAAATTTAAGCTAGAAAATAGACTCTTTGTTGTTATCATTATCTGATGCAGTTGGCAGGCATATGACCAAAAATTTAAAACCTAAAAATGCAGACCTTAAGAACTAAATGCAACACTGATAAAACACCTAAATCAACTCAAATAATTAAACTAGATTAGCTAAATTCTACCTGAGCTTAAAATGAAACTAGAATTGGCATAATTATCTACATATCAATAGACAATAAGAAAAATTTTAATTATTCCTAATCAAACTTATAAATCCTGCACTTATAAACCTAGTTTTGGAAATTCAAATGTAAAACAAGGATCAAAGGACCACAAACAGTATTAACTTGTATTACACTATCAAACAAAAATTGCTTGTCCCAAACACCCCTTTTATTGCACTAAATCATTTCTATCTTTGAATGTAAGATATTAATTAAGTAAAGTTTATAAATACCAGGATGACTCACAACTTTTAACAACTATTAAGCATTCATCAAAAGAAAATTAAAAGCCAGAATCTATAAGCTACTACTATGCTAATTATATTTGGGATTTTTAATGATTTATTGACAAAAAATGAAAAAAAACCTAGACTACACTACAAAAGCTAAAAACAGATGATCAATCATAGTTTTAATAAGCATATAGACAAGATTAAGCACAAATAATCAAGAGATAAGCTGAAAATTACAAATGACAACTATTAAGCTAATATACTTGAAATTAAAGAAGAACTTACATAAGCCTTAGCTAAACAAAGGCAATAAAAGGCTCAAAGAGCATTCAACAGCTCTAGCTTATCCAAAGATAAGCTAGTAAAAGTCCAATAAGCTCTTCCATTGTAAGCTTATCATCCAAAAGCTCATGATCAAACTAGCAAAGTATTACTGATATTAAGAGTAAGAAGTAGGATTAATATGCATAATTAGAGCTCAATTTAAGCTTAGAGACTCAAAGAGCTAATAAGAGCTTATGAGAAGCTTATCAAACAGTAACATGAGTAATTGAGAGATTTGAGAGCTTATTTAGTAAAAACAGATTGTGTAAAAGTAAAAGATGAATTAGAAAGCTGAGTACAATTCATAAAAGGACAGATTACAATAAGCTAAAAAAGAAAAATTACATTTAAACTAAAAAATTACATAAGCTATTTTAAAAACTAAAAAAATGCAAAAAGAAAAAGATCCTTGTGTGTGAGAGGGACTGCTTGTATTTATAGCGCTGAAAGGATGCTTCTAGGTCCAAAATTTGTTATACGCTCCAATTAATCCTGTCCCTTGAATCATTACTTGGCCTTCAATCTTTAATTTCATCCTTTGGATTAATGAGTGAGCACACAGATTGCTAACGTGGCATTCCGTGTGTCAGACTCATTGTGCTTCTTTTGTGAGTCTTTTAGTGCAAAAATCCATTTCCCTTTGTGTTTTCTTCCATAAATGTGTGTCACTCTTTGTGGGAATTGGCCAATCAAAGCTCCTTAATGACGTTTTATTATGTCAACCTGCCACTTAACACTTGAATTTCATGGCCACGTCCTTAATTGTGATTTGCCCTTTGATTTTGACTCGGGGTAAATCGAAGAAGAAGATAAATAGTAACAACCACCTTTCCCGCGTAATTTTTCTTATAAGAGGGTGGGTTTAATTTCTTTGACCCGGGGACAATGGGTGTTGACTTGGGCTTATACATATAGATTGGGCCTAGGTAAATTAGTTTCGGGCTTGGGTTTTATAAAGAGGATAACGAGTTTTGGAGATTAGTTGAGTGATTTGAGTATTTCATTTCCTAATTCGTAAGGTGTTTGGTTGTGTGCTAGTAATAGAATAAAAATGCTTAAAGGAAAAATAAATCCAAGTCAATTGGGATACATTTTCATAAGATATTTCTATAGTCTACTTAAGGACAAGTAAGATTCAAGTGGGGGAATATTTGATGACATCAAACAACGTCACATTATTAGCATCATTTATCCTAGCTATATTGCTCGTTTTACATTATTTATATAAGATTTGGTACTTAATTGTTTATATTTGTTAATCTCAGTTATTATCGAGCAATTGGCAAAAGTTAGTGAAAAGAACATGTTTTGGAGCATAAAAGAGGAATTCAAGAAAGTCTACTGATTTTGACAACCAATACGACGTATAATTCTAGACAAATACGTCGTATCCCAACACTTAGGCGAATTCAAGACCATTGCCTGACTTTAAAGAATACGCCGTATCCACATTAGCAGATACGCCGTATATGATACTTTGGTCAACATTCAGAACAAGCACAACTTCCATCCAATACGCCCTATCTAGAAGATCCAATACGCCATATAGGGAATCATAGAGCCCACGCCATGTTACCCAATACGCCGTATCGGACCTCTCCAATACGGTGTATCGACTTGTTTTTAAAGCTTATAAATAGAAAACCCTAAACTCGGTTTTCGTATGTACAGAAGCCTTTAACCACAAAGTACAATCTACAGACGAATTTAAGAAGCCAAGAAGGTCAGCAAGTGCCTCAAGTCAATAGGAAAGATCTTGTAATCTTAATACTACGCTATACGCGTTCGATTGACGTATCATTTCCTTTACTTTAATCATTCATCTATGATATTGTATTTTGTTACAATGACTATGGGCTAATACCTGTAGGTATTATCCATGTGTTATGATAATTTAATATTTGGTTTGTTAATATTAATTGTTTACCTTTTGTGTTGCATGTTGATTATGTTTATCACTTCATATTTGTTTATGTTTGATTATGTGTTTAATCTGTCATTCAAGTGGATCTAGGATTACGGACCAAGTAGGCTAGAGTCTGGGTTAGAACTACATACAATTTATATATGTGACTCTAGAATAATAGGACTGCAAATTTAAGCCCCGCTTTCTTCCCTTGGTTAAATGAATAGGTAGACTATGAGGTGACTTAGGATTACACATAACGTTCGGTTTCCTTGGGTAAGTGCTTGGACCACAGACTACCAGCATATATATAACGATTGGGCATAAGTGGGTAAATCCTTGATGAGCTAGGTTTTGATATATCACTAGTATTGTCACCTAGATAGATTATAATCGACCATGTATGCTTTATGAGATTTAGGTTAATTGTGACTGTTTAACTTATTAAAGTTTAACGAGAAGAACCACCTAAGCTCAGGGAATGATATAACACCAACGAAGTAATACAATCATTGCACACATAAACAATTCCTACATTTTATTAGATTAAACTGGCTAATACATTTTCCGTACATTTGTGCTCGACCGCTTCTTTATTGTTTGTTTATCTACTTGTGTGTGTTACTTGTCTTATTTAGTTTAGATTAAAACCAAAACTTATGCCAGTCTCTCAGGCTCAACCCCCTCCCCCCCCCCCTCTTGCGTTAGTTTAGGTTTAATTATGATTAATTAGGACTAACATAGACCACTAAAATATTGATAGATTTAAGTATTAACGCTCGCTCTTAGTGATCGACACCCTACTTACCAACGAACCTACAACTAATTGGGTACATTGCTTGATAGGGTTTGTTAATAGGTAAAGTCGGCAAAATATAAATAGTAAAACTTGATAATAATATACTACACATGACAAAACACATCAAAATGTCACAACTATTTCTTATTCCCTAATGAGGGAGTAGCATGCAAATCACATACTATGGATCAGCTCCAAAACTTCAGTTTCATATTTTACATTTTGAAATGGTTTCTTAGTAATTTTTCTCAGCATGCAAGTCTTACATTTTCTAGTGTTCATGTCAAAAGCTGGGATTAACCCATCCTTAGACATATCTTGCATCCTCTTATAGTAGACATGACCTAGTCTAGCATGCCATAGGACTGAATCATTCAGTTTAGAGGTTAACATAAATGCTAAATCAATATTATCATTAACAATATTTGTTAGCCTCAAATATTGAGTCGAATAAGGAAGTTCGTTCATTAAGAATATTAGGTCTCGGTCAATTTAATTAAGTAACGTTGTAATAGGCTAGATCGGGTAAACGGGCTCGTTAATGTAAGCTAATCGGTCACGTGTATCGTGTGAAAGCCCAAGTAATCCCAAGCCCGGCCCGTAGAAATACCATAGGCATGAAAGCCTCATGGTTTAACTATAAATACCCCTCTCCAAGGATGGAGAGGGTGTTGGTCTCATTTGTATTTTTCACACATTTACTAGAAATCAACCACTCTTGTTTCTCTCTCTAAACTTCTCTCTTAATTTCTACATATCTTCTTTCTATTTTTCTTGGTTACCATGGTGAAGTGAAGGTGATTTTGGGTTTCGACATTTGGTATCAAGAGCCTCGGGTGGGTTTAGTGATCATGCTTATTTGAGCTTATTGATTTTTTTTCTTTCTTTGTTCTTATTCGGCTTATTATACTGTTTCCTTTTATTTTACTTAAAAATAGCTTAATAGTGGTAAGAGTTAAGATTTGTGAAACTTTAAAGAGTGCACGACAAAACCATACTTATTTCTTCATCAAAACAGTGTGTCTATTGTTGTGTCAAAAGGGAACAATTTCTTGTGTTGTCAACAGCCGGCGAATATTTTTTTTCTCTTTTTTGTTGCTTATTCAATGAAAAAGTTATCATCTTTCTTACTCACAATAGTTTATAGCTTACTATACTTTGTTTTTCGTGGCTTATAGGGTCTTCAAACAGCTTATTTAAGTTTTTTCAACGTAGCTTATTGGGTCGTCTTTTACGTGGCTTCTTTAGGATTTAAACTGCTTCTTTAAAGCTTATTTTTTTGTAGCTTATTTCGTAGTCAACTAACTTATTTTCAAGATTAGAAGTGCTTATTGTGGGTTTTTAGCTTATTTAGTTTACAAAGCTTTAAAGTTTTCTTGCTCAACTTTTTTCATAGCTTGTTTTCGAGTCAAAATCTTTGAAGTTTCTGTAGCTTATTTGTGGTGTGCTTCGAATCCTACTACGTGGCTTATTTCTTGGGAAGAGCTTATTTTAAAGCTTATTTTGGGTTGGTTTGTGGTCCACATTTTCAAGATAAGAACAAGAACGTGTTTGTTGGTTTCTGTTACAAGACAACAAAAACAAAGACATCGTACACTTTTGTTTCTATCGGGCGATCTATACGTAACAAATCAAAGGCGAGTTATACGTTTCTTGTTGGGAAAACAATACATACAACAGAAACAGTAGGCAAACTATACGTTTGGAGTAAGGCGAACTATACGTTTTTGTGAAGGCGAGTTATACACCAACGTAGACGATTTATACACAACAAAAGTGGGCGATTTATACAGTTGAACTAGGGAGATTTATACCATAATAATACATAGGTGAATTATACATAAGCAAAAATGGTGAAACGGGCTCATTTCGTGTAATTTCGGGTTTTTCGGTTTCGTGTATCAGTTCATTACAGGACTTCTAACTTATATCATTGTGATCGTGATTCGTGTGTCGGTTCATTACAGGACTTCTAACTTATATTCATTACACGAGTTCGCGCGAAGATAAAACAAAACGTTCCATTTTAAAAGTTTCTAACGAGGAAGATAACGAAAATGGAGGGATTTTGTTTTTATTAAATTAATTTCGAAAATTGGCAACTTTAGTCCCTGGACTTAAGGACCTTTTCACCATTCGTCTTTCGTTAGTTCATTAACCCTTATTGTTGAATATACTTTACATCGTTAGTCCCTAGTTCTCATAAACAGCCCGTAAGCCCTCCAAATAGAAACGTTATTGCACCATTAGTCCCTATTTGAGTTTTAATCAACCGTTAATCATTTCAAGCTCAAAATGTGTGCATCATTCATCGTTTTAGCTCAACAAATCATTACAAAAGCTCAAGTTCTTCAACGACAACAACAATTTCAACATCAATTCATTTTTGTTTTATGGTTTCTTCTTGATTTTGTAAAATCCTGTAAAAGATACGATTCTTTTCTCGGTTTTAATCAAAGATTTGTAAAATCCCGTGAACGTTAATTGAATTCAATCCACAACAACAATCACTTTACCTGCTTAAGATCCTACAAATCATTTTCACTTTAGAATTCACGTTACAATGGAAACCAAAGATACTTTATCTTCGTGTTCGGATTCAGAGGAACAAGAGATACAACAACTGCAAAAGCAAGCAAAGATTTTAAAAGAAAACTCCTTCAACAAATTGAATGCACTCCAAACAACAACTCAACATCTCTTAAGTTCCAACAACTTAATGTACTACACGTTTAGAGATGCTTTTCACCGACTCTTTGAGGCGGACGAAAGAACTTTCAGGTCTGTGTTATCTTGAAACATACAAAATTTAGAAAGGTAACTCAACAAAGAAACACTTCACGAGAAGGATTCCAATTCTGATATACGTGTGATCAAAGTGCAGTTTGATAAGTTCATACATTCAAAAGTGTTAGAGCCTTCCAATTATAATTCATATGATCTGGAAAGAAGACGAGACTTCAAAGAGTACACTCACATGGAAGCTCAAACATTCAAGGAAACAATCATTCAAAACATGAACTCCATT
>BQNB010079159.1:0-30330 GCA_026074375.1 Tanacetum coccineum
TGATAAATTTGTTAATTTTTGTGTATTGGGTATAAAAGTGGGTATTTGTTTGAGTATAGATAGGTATAGGTGCTTCCGGGTATGCCTATATGTAATTTATTGCGAAACGTAAGCGTTTTACGTAACCAATAAAAATAAATTATAAAAAGTTATAAATTATACTCTCAATAAGCATATAACACTTGCTTGATGTAAACTTTAATTTGTTTGATGTCCGTTTACATTGCACGTTGATTTTTAGTTTACGCGATTTAACTATAAGATAATAATTAAAAGCAAACGCGCAAAACTCTAAAAATAAATAATGGAATAATTAAAGTCATAAATAACCTGAAAATGAGAAATGTTACAAAATATGTGCATAAAAATGTGTGTATAAAACGTGTCTATAAAAATGTGTATAAAAATGTGTGTATAAAACGTGTCTATAAAAATGTGTATAAAAATGTGTGTATAAAACCGTGGATAAAATCATGTAGAAAAACGTGTATAAAAATGTGTATAAAAATATGTGTATAAAGATGTGTGTATAAAAACGTGTAAAAAACGTGTAAAAATGTGTGTATAAAACGTGTATAAGTTTTAAAAATAAGTAGAAAATGCTTTTTTTAACAAAATAATATAAAGGACTAACGATGCAATAATAAAATAACAATCGTTAAAAATGTAACCGAAAAACCTGTTAAAATACTAACTTTGCAACAAAAAAAAAGATCGATACCTTAAATTGAAAAAAAAAGATGAGTACATTTAATTAACATTGAACCTAAGATGTGTTCCTTTTTATACGATTTTTTTTTGAACGGCGGATTTTATTGAAACAAAAAGACTAGCAAGAAGCTAGAAATTACAAAGTAACAAGATGCGGGTTTTTAAGCCAATCTACCCAACTAAAAGACTTTTTACATCTATGATTACACCAAATGAAGGATCGGGTGACTACCTCCTCAAATATAAGCGCCTTTGAAGGACAATTCGAACCAAAAATGCTTTTGTTACGGAAATTCCAAATGTACCACCACAAGACATAACAAATGCCTTCGAACAACTCTTTATGTTTAGAATGAAGACGGATACTCAACAACCATTCTAACCATTCATCATAAGAGGAAACCATCACGACATCAATCTCCCACCAAAGCAAAACCTTGCGAAATATCTCTCTAGATATAGGGCAAGTAAAGAAAATATGGCTAGATGATTCCACATTCTTTTCGCATAAAGGACATAGAATCGACTCAATATCCATGCCTCTTTTAGAGATGTTCAACCGAGTAGGTAAGATGTCCAACTTAACTTTCCAAGCGTGAATATTGACTTTAATAGGCACGGCTTTTATCCAACGGGTTTTGGAAGAGACCACTGGTAACGAGTTTGCGTCAAGGAGATTCCTAACCGAAGCGACTGTAAACTCGCCACAACCTTCTAAAGACCATCTCCATCTATCCTTCGAATCGAAAAGAGTAATTCCCTCCATAATCTTCACGAGCTGAATATATTGAAGCTCTTCAGCTCCAGCTCTTGGAGCTCTACGAAACGAACACAGAAGATCATCATGAGATAACTTCAACGCCACTGAAATATTTTTTTGAGTCTCCAATGCATACATTCTGGGAAAGTCAGATTGGAAAGTGTTGTCGCCCCTCCATTTGTCCTCCCAGAACCGAATGTCTACCCCGTTGCCCATCTTTCTGTGAATGAATCCCATCAAATCAGTCCCCTGCCTCTGAATATGTTGAACCTCCTTGACGATATCCAACCATAAGGACGGATGGTGGCTTCGAACATGTTTACCAATCTTTCCGTCTTCTCCATGTATCCCTTTAATAATTTTGGTCCATAAAGCTGATTGTTGTGTGCAGAAACGCCAAACCCATTTGAATAAAAGAGCTCTATTAAGAGCGTAGAAACTCGAAACTCCAAGACCTCCCTTTTCTTTAGAAGCCAAAACTTTATTCCATTTAACCCATATTGGCTTCTTTCCGTTATGCTCGATACCATTAAAGAAATGACATCTAATGGATTCCATATTGAGAAGAACCTTCGCTGGAACTTTGAATAAGGACATATGGTATATTGGCAACGAACCTAGGACAGATTTCAGAAGAGTTAGCCTTCCCCCGATAGATAAGGTCTTCAACTTCCATTTAGATAAACGAGTTAAAATATTATTGACAATCTCGCTCCACGATTGAATCCGAGACATAAGGCAGCCAACTTTGGAACCTAAATACGAGAAAGGCACTTGAAGAATTGCACATCCAATTTTCTTTGCTGCCTGATCCACCTTGTCGCTAGAAACCGAAATCCCCATGAGTTTACTTTTGAGCATGTTTATCCGTAAACCCGAAGCGTGATAAAAACAGTCCAACACACGAAGAATAGTATCAATATTAGCTTCGCTCCAATGACCCATGAAAACCGCGTCATCCGCATAGAAAAGATGAGAAACTTGAAGAGAAGAACCAACCTGAATACCTCTAAATAAGCCTGCGTCCACCACTCTTTGCATCGAGATATGTAGACTCTCCATGATCAAAAGAAACAAGAACGGCGAGAGAGGATCACCTTGCTTTAGGCCTCTATGGAACTGAAATTCCTTAGTAGGACTACCATTCACAATAACCGAACCTTTGGAAGAGAGTAAGCAATTTTGGATCCAACCACACCACTTCTCACCAAATCCGAACCTTTTTAAAACGTCATCCAAGTAATCCCAACGGACCGAATCATATGCCTTTTCGAAGTCTACCTTAAATATCATCGTATGCTTCTTTTTCATCTTACACCATTGAAATAACTCATTTAAAATGAATGGACCATCTAGAATCTGCCGTTTCGCCACAAAAGCTGATTGAACATCGGATACTAAGTCTTCCAAAACAACCACCAAACGGTTTGCCAAAATCTTGGCAATAATCTTGTATAAACTTCCAATTAAAGTGATAGGTCTGAAATATTTCATCATTTTAGCCTCTTAAGTCTTTGGGATTAGGGTGATAAAAGATGAGTTGCTACATTTAGGAAATTGCCCATGATTGAAGAAGTATAACACCGCATCTACCACGTCATTTTCCAGAAAAGTCCAATATCGACGATAGAAGCCAAATGTAAAACCATCAACATATTACTCATTTAAGATATTTTCTAATCTAAATACATTTTGTTTCGTGAAAAATATGTGTGTCCATGCATATTAATGTTAACGAGACAAGATTTGGGGCCTTTAAATTTTTTGGGGCCCTAAGCAGTCGTCCACCTTGCACACCCTCAAATACGGCCCTACCCTGCATGCGTCTCAAGCCCGACATAAATCAACCGTATCTAATCTCGTCTTTTACGAGGTATGAAGGAGGTGAGATGTTACTCGAAAGTAGGGAAACTGCTTTCAAAAGACCATCGGTCTTTATGCAAGGAATGAGAATCGAACTCTAACTTCTGTCTCTAAAAAATAGAGGTTTTTTCAACTGATCCAACCTGCTTAGTCTCAAGCTCCGATATGTGCCACAGGGTTTAGATTTACCTTGTATTTTTGTAAGCCATGTAAGTAAGTACTTTGTTTTTCTATGGGTACCTTCATTCGGTGTAAAAAATTGACTATTGAATAAAATATCATCAACACAATGTTGTCATTTCCTTGCTTGCTAGTGTACGTAACTTTATTAATTGAGGGTGGGTTGTTTAATAAACATTGGATTAGTTTGGTTGGATAATGTTGAAGGGTATCCTTCACTTCTATACTCATTGTCTTATTCATTTGTAGATAACGATTGGTTTGACCATGTGTAACAAGTAACAACATCCTATGTCCACCACTCATGGTGATAAAAAACAACTTATAATATACTTTTAAAAAGTTAGAAATTGTGTGTTGTGATGGCGACATATAGAGCTTATACTATTGCTAATTCGTATTGAAATGAATAAGAATACTGCTGTATATATATTGCGTGTAGGCAACCTCCACCCACCACCACTCTCTATCTTCCAATTTTCAATTAAGTTTATTTGTAAATTAGTCCCAATATCACGTCACTCGTTGCTTAATTCATTTCCTAACATTTTCATTTGAAGTTTCAATGAAATGATAATGGATGTCATGAACACACGTTTTAACAAAAAAAAAAGAAAAAAAAAACCATGCACCTTTGGAATTTATAACGAAGAATCCTTTACAAGAACCGGTTTTTAAAATTCTTGACAATAACTCGATTAAAATAAAAAGAAACATCTTGTATAACCTTGCAAAGAAAGTTAAAGTAATTTCTGATAACAGAATTTGTGAAAATTCACGTTAATAGCATTAAAAACAGAATTATGTTAGTAACCGTAATAAACTCTTGCAGAATTATAAGACGATGCACCCCTCGTTATAGGTTTTTTTATGCATTTATAATCGCGCCATGTATGTTATAGCTGCACCACCAAAAGGCGCTATAGACTTGTTATAGCCTTACCGCCATCGCATAAGGCAAATTATGCGGTTTTTTTCTTTTCTTTTGTTGTGAAGTGGTGTGAGTGGGGTTTTTAGTTGTGTATTATAAGAATAAGAATGGTATATACTAAAGAAGATGTCTTTTAGGTTTTGTGTTACAAAATGTTACGAGTAAAAACTGACGTGACGACGTCCATAATATACGCTTATGACTCAGTGCAGCTAGCCCTCTAAATGAAAGATTTATCTAAATGTACTTGTCTTTAATTTAGATGTTTTCCAAGCATTTCAGTTCTCATTTTTCACGATACCTCAAATTATAGGTTTTCCATTTGCTTCAAAAATATAATTGCGTGTATAATGCTTAGTCGTTTAGCGTGTTCACTATCGTGGGATTTCCTTTATTTTTTTGGTACCATTCCTTTGTTAATAGATTCCTACGTGAGTTGGTAATTATTGTACGTAACAAGTCACCAAGGCTACCCAAGATGACCAAACAAGAATATTTAAGTATTAATTAACAGAACAAGAAACAAATATAAACCGTAAATAATCAAGTTTGAACTTTAAATATTATACACATTACAACATTAATGTACAAGAAAGATGAGATGAAACCTGATACACCCAACAAACAACATTTTCAATGTCATCACAAATGGGTACGTGATCGAGTATCACCCATATAGCCCACCCCAATTAAAAACAAAGAATAAAAAATTTGACCAATAATTTTTGTTTACAAAACCTTTAATATATTTTCACAAAACATTCTTACCACACTTAAACCACAAAACCTCTTATCGATCAACTTGATGTGTTAGCACGCCTTTGGTGGCTCAGATGGTGGCTACTTCGGCTATCTTCTTCGGCCTTAACTGGAGTGTCACTTCTGTGTGTTTTTGTCAACCTCGGGACCCACCACTGGTTGCATCTTCTTTTTTCATCTTCTCCACGGACGTTTTTCCTTTCTTTTGGTGCTTGTTTTCTTCAACGGGTGCCACTACTTCTGGCTCGGCCTTTGTGGGTTGGCTTCGGTGTGCCGTTCGTCCTCTTCCTTTTTCTCTTCGACCACTACTATGTATGTTGACACTTGCTCAAATACAAAGTAAATAGGTCCTTCGGACTTAGGCTGGCTCCGGTAGTGGTTGCAATTTCATGGAGGCTCGGTTTTTGAAACCGGAATTCTAAACAAAGAAAAAATTAAGCTTATTTTTTTTTTTTTTTTTAATACCATAGGAATTCAATGAACTTGATGAACTAAGCTTTTGTGTGAAAATAAAAGTACCTATTTAGAATAAAGTTCCGCAAGGAACTGGTCGTGACACAGGCTGATATCTTTGTCAAAGCGCTCTTCTTTGCGTTCCTTCACCACTGCCTGATATATATTTAAGTAAAGTGGTAAAACTTGTTTTTTACAAATAGATTTCTATATAAAACCAGCAACAAGTCTGAAAATATATAATATAGACATCAAACAACAACAAATAAAAACTCCTTCAAAACACCAAGCAAACTCATGATACTATATATGACACTCCTGTTAAGAAAATTATCTTATAGTTTCTATTTTAATACGGAGTAGTAAGTTTCTTTTACATGTTTAGTACGGAGTATGTCTCAAAATATTTACCTTAATTTCATCAGTAGTAGCTTCATAGATTTCCTTAACTTTAGCTTCGAATTCAGCCTTCTTCTCTTCAAACTCTTTGCTGTAATCTAATGCTCGAGTTTAAAAAAAATTAGTTGTAAGGACTGTTGATATATAATGTAGATATTAGTCGTATGAAGATATATGATGGTTGCTATATATTGTGTCAGTACATTAGCTTCATTCGTGGTCTTGCAAGCGTCGGCAGCTGCCGCCTTCTTAAACGTTGTTCTTCTCGTAAACAAACTTCTTGATTTTGGCCACAACGGTCGGATTTCCAGTAACCAATCTTTTGTTTTTTTTTTTGAATCTTTTTTCTTCCACCTACGTCTACATAAATAAACCATATATAATAGTAGTTAAAACCAGTGGCCATGCATGTGTAAACGCAAGATATATTTCTAAGATTTATTAAAAACAATATGTGATCAATACCGAATAAGCGCTCTAAACCTACTACGTTTCCGAGATTTGTTAAACAATATTAAGATAAGATTAAGGGATATTTGATGGAATAATTAAGAAGATGGAAATTAAGATACCTTATGGGAGCAACTGCGTTGATTGTTGATAGAGATGATATTTTGTGATTGAGTGATAAGTGATGTGATCACAAGTTATATGAGCTTTCAAAACCTTTGCCAAGCTACTTATTTTATTCTTCTTAAATTATTAAGCACGACTCCTTAAATTACTGTTTTGCCCTTTTAATTATGATCATGTCATCTTCCATTCATTAATCATCCTTAGTTTCCTGTCATATTTTATTGAGTAAACATCATTTATAAATAACTAGTTTTAATGCCCGTGCACGCACGGGGTTTAGACATTATGTTTTTTAAATACATGTATGATTTTTATTTTTATTTTGTTTTATAAGTTATGTTATAGAGTTAATATTCCAGTATATAATATGATGAGAATAGATTCATTTCTTATATTATAATTGAGTTCTTGAGGATAATTACTAATTTTATTTTCTTTTGATTTTCCTGTTAACTAATCTACATTGTGACGCCGACTCAATAATCTACGAAAAATATCTTTTAAGTAGACCGAGGAACCTGATGTCGGCTCTCATGTGTACCTTCGAGGCCACAAAGGGATTAGTTTTCCTCATCTGTTATATTCGAATCCATTTGTTACGCAGACGTGTTGTATGAGCCTAAAGTCTGTGCTCATTGATTTGGGTCCCAATGTGTGTATATTTATATCATTGGTTTGTACTCATTATTTGCATTCAATTAACACAGTTTTACATGAATCAGGCTCACTTTATCCAAGCCGTATACAAACCTTAAAATACAATATCAAACCCTTAATCCATCTTCCAACGACTTAATCACGTCGCTTTACTCCTTCTATCAAATCGATTTAACAGTCGTTATCAATCTCCATAAGCAAACAGCGAACACCCATCGCCACCATACCCTCACTTGGTTGAAAAATTTTATGCGGTTATAACATCAACATGTACTCATTCCTGAGAAGCGGATCTCGGTTGAATCAAACTACTCCACTTGGGAGTTATTTTTTTCAAAGGCCATTTGTTGCACTCGGTGTCCCTATAGCACATCAGAAGTAATAAACCTGTCAACCGAAGGCAAGGACGTCGAACTACACCAATACGACGAATGGAATCACGGCTGATTCCAATCGTCAAATCTTGGATCTTTCTCACCCTATATTCGACACCTTAATAAGACGGCGCTGATTAAAGCACTTCCTAAAACGGCTCAAGCGCTTGCGGATGCCTTTGATCTCCACTTGCGCCCAAGGAAAACAAAACGCCAACCCGACACCACTCTCCTATAAAAGGATGCGATATTAAGGGTCATTCAAATGGTGAGACCAAAACTGCTCTCTGAACTACTTTTCTAGATCGAGGCTATCCTCACCCTTCTTACTGATTTAGGTTCGGATATGTCTGATGACGATGTAGTCACATACGCCATCAACGGTCTTACTTTATGTGAAAATATGGGTCAGTCATCGCTCAAATCATAGCACTAAGGAACCTTTCCTGTCTTGGCTAGTGTGTTTCGATCGGATGGTGGCAAACGGAGGGGAGCTGAGGCTTAGTTCTCGGTCTGCTTACTCCATACTGGCACTACTTCAAAAGTGATCCTCATGTGCTATTGGCTGAAGCATCAAGTCGTCTAATCAAACAGGAATGGAACATTCGTGAAGGGACAACCGTACCACAACACGATGAGTTGTGTCGTAATTTTAGACGTGGCTTTTGTGTTGGGGGCGATGCGTGTCGTTTCTTTCATGATCTCGCGTTCCTCAGGTAATCCTCGCACAGTTAATAATTTCTAAATCATCGCACCACTCATGGGACTTTATATGCAATGCTGGTTCTCAATCTGGTGGGTTTGAATGTATCACAACAACAACAGTTTTAAACTTTAACAAAGCCTAGAAAACCAGGTTGGCACCTAATTTGGTTTCAATGGTTATCAGGCAAATCTCGGCTCACAGCTCCACAAGGCTTCCAGTTCTGGTCACCAGCGGAACCACCACCCAACAAGCCTTCAGCCCACAACAGCAGGCTCTTCTCTCGGGTACTGTACAAGGTTCGACTCCAGCAAATGGTCAAGCAACGCTTTTGCCTCAAGCGTTTAATACCATGACTCTTCGGGATCCAACAGATGCAAATTGGAACATGGATACTGGTGCGTCGTCTCATCTTAACTCTAATGCCACTAATTTAAGTACTCTTTTTAATTCTTGCATGTATCCATCTGTTCTTGTTGGTGACGGGAAATCCATTCCAGTCACCAACACGGGCCATAGCACTTTACCTACTCCTTACAGACCTCTTCACCTAAATAATGTACTCATAACACCCAACATTGTTAAAAACTTAATTTCGGTCAGACAGTTCGTTAGAGATAATAAATGTACCATTGAATTTGATGAGTTTGGTTTTTCTGTTAAGGATTACTGGACCCGTCAAATTCTACTCCGATGTGACAGCACGGGTGATCTCTATCCGGTCACATCTCTGTCATATCCTCAAGCTTTTTTGGTCGGTCAGCAGACGTGGCACCAACGACTGGGTCATCCTGGAAGTGAAGTGTTACGTCATTTAGTTTTTAATAATCTGATTTCTTGTAATAAGACTAAGTCCACTGTGCTTTGTCATGCTTGTCAGCTTGGCAAGCACGTGCGACTTCCTTTTTCGCTTTCTGAAACAGTTGTTAAGTCTCCTTTTGACATTATTCACTCAGATTTGTGGACTTCTCCACTTTCGAGTGTTTCAGGCATTAAATACTATGTTTTATTTTTAGATCATTTTTCGCATTACTTGTGGGTGTATCCTCTTCGTAATAAGTCTGATGCATTGTCTAAATTCATTCATTTCCGTGCTTTTGTTAAAAATCAGTTTCAGTGTGATATTAAATCCTTGCAATGTGATCATGGAGGTGAGTTTGACAACAATGCCTTACACCAATTATTTGCCACCAATGGTATTACCATTCGTTTCTCTTGTCCCAAAACATCTCAACAAAATGGCAAGTCGGAACGCATGATACGTACCATTAACAACCTCATCCGTACCTTATTATTTCAAGCACACTTACCCCCTACCTTTTGGGTTGAAGCCCTTCACATGGCCGCACATCTCTTAAACATTCTTCCATCCACTGTGATTAACAATGAGATACCACATACCCGTCTTTATAAGACAACACCTAATTATGTCGATCTTCGTGTATTCGGTTGTCTTTGCTACCCACATGTTCACACCAATCACAAACTCGAACCCCGTGCTACTCCCTCGATTTTTCTTGGCTACCCCACCAATCACCGTGGGTATCGGTGTCTTGACTTAAATACGGATAAAATCATTCTATCTCGTCACGTGACTTTTGATGAGACGGTTTTTCCGTATGGGTCTATGACTCTCGATGCCTCACCATCATACAGTTTTCTTGACACCGATCCTAATTTAATACAAAAATATATGCTCCATAATATGCCCACTGTTGGGTCTTCCCCGGTTGTCGCAACTTGACCTCCACTTTGGAAGGCTGGTTATCTTACCGTTGGGTATGCAGTTGATATTGTATATGTTTTATGATTCTAGTTGCATTATTGAGTCAGCTATACTTAAGATTAATGGTCACACTTTGTGTTAAAACATGTAAAAATTTAGCTTCGCAATCGAATTTAAAAGCATCAAGTTGAGTTATCAAAATCGTCAATATTTATAGAATATAGAAAGCTAAAAAACTCAAATAAGTATTATGTTTCGTACATACAATATGTTTTGGTCAAACAAAGATTTACCTATTGTATATCTTTAATACATATACAAATATAAAAAGAGTTTTACCTATTTTTCCGTCACCAACACTTTTTTAAGATATAAAAGTAGCATATATTGTTATATATGATTTATAAGCATACATGTTCGAAGGTATTTTTTACACTATGTGATGGTACATTTGGAACTTTCGTAATAAGCTTCTTTTTGATGACAAAGCGCCTTCGAAAGCAATGATATTCGACAATGTCGTATCTAGTTCTTATTATTGGTGTAAGTTTAGAAGTAAATCCTCGTTTAGTTGGATAGAGTGGCTAAACAATCCTTATTTGATTATTATGTAATTCTAGCTCCTTGCTAGTTTTTCTTAATAAAATTCGCCGTTCAAAAAAAAATGAAATAAAGATTTTTTGAGAAATTTAAATGTTAGAATTTTAGTACGTATTAAACAAAAAGAAAAAAATGCAATTCTTCCAAACACATCAATGAATAGCTAGAAAACTCTTTTTATTAATTTATGATATTTTATGTGCTTCGGTGTTTTTCTATTTGGTTGTACAACATAATTTCAGACCGACAATGAAAAATCCATCAAAAAGTCTTCAGGTAGATTTGGGATGTGATTAAATACTGTTAAATCTTTGTTTGGAAGTAAAAATTGTTTACGTTTCTAATATTTTAAAATATAAAGTCTACGGGTATAAAGTTTAAGGGGTTATTTGTTTATTTTTTAAAGTTATAATAAAAAATGTAAATTTATAAATTTACACTTAACTCCATATAATTTATTTAAAATTAAAAATCACTAAATTTCTATTAATTACCTCTACTTTTTTCAAGTTTTTTTATTCACAAATTTGACACATATATTTTTATGTATTTTTTTTCTCGTCATATTTCTCCACCATAAATTTTTAATTTTGACCAAATCGATTTAATTTTGACTTTTTATTGACCAATCAGATCACACGTTTTTGCCTACGTGGCAAAATCAAGCGTTCTGATTGGTCCTAATTTTTTAATCACTATGATTCAATTGAATGGAAAACTCCGAAATGATGTAATTCTTTATTATATAAAAGATTTACCTATTTTCATTCATTGTCTTATTAATGAAAAATGTGAATAAATTAAATATCATTATAACCTCAAACCCGCTAGTAGCTGTTTATATCACTCATAATGATTTTTTTAATATACATCTACGGTGGTCGGTTTTACTCCATGTATGGGTTGGCCCATAATCTTACCCGATTTTCTTTATTAACACCTTCTCACAAAATCAAAACACCATTTCACCCTTATTTTATGAACCCTGATTTCGACTCAACTCAACCAAAATTAATTCACTGCTTATTTTCCGAATTAATTGCAAATGTCGTCATCATCATCAGCCACTTCTCGTCGTAGGTTACCAACTAATTGCAAATGTGGAGTTCCTTTGGTTAAACGCGTGTCCTGGACAGACTTGAACCCTGCTAGGCGATTTCTAAACTGTTACAATTAGAATGTAAGTAAATGTTCTTATTTTATTTCTAATACACTCTATGTAGATAGATGGTGTTTTACTTTTATTCATAGTATTCAAATAGGTCATAAAAATCAATAATCTCAGTTCTGATTACCGCTGATATGGTGTTTTTAACTTTTTATCTTTCCTATTCAGATTGCTGGTAAGAAGAAATGTAATGACTTCTCATGACCTACCGTATGTGACTCGGCATTCTGATCAAAGGTTTTTGTTTGTTAAGCATATTTGGGCTCAAGATCAGTTAGAAAGGCTTCAAGTTGAGCATGATGGGTTGGTGTCAAAGTTTGAACAAAGCAGAAAAAGTTGCAGGTTTATGAAGATCATGATTGCTTGCATGGTGGTGGTGTTTATGGGGATGAAGATGTAGTTTGTAGGCTATGTTTATGTTATTCCTTATGTTGTTTGTAGTTTGGTTTGTAGTTTACTGGTTTGGGTTGTAATGAATGATGATTTTCACAGCTTCTTATAAGCTGTTAATGAAAGCCACTACTGGAAGTAAAAAATTGTTTACGTTTCTAATATTTTAAAATATAAAGTCTACGGGTATAAAGTTTAAGGGGTTATTTGTTTATTTTTTAAAGTTATAATAAAAAATGTAAATTTATAAATTTACACTTAACTCCATATAATTTATTTAAAATTAAAAATCACTAAATTTCTATTAATTACCTCTACTTTTTTCAAGTTTTTTTATTCACAAATTTGACACATATATTTTTATGTATTTTTTTTCTCGTCATATTTCTCCACCATAAATTTTTAATTTTGACCAAATCGATTTAATTTTGACTTTTTATTGACCAATCAGATCACACGTTTTTGCCTACGTGGCAAAATCAAGCGTTCTGATTGGTCTAATTTTTAAATTCATATGATTCAATTTGATGGAAAACTCCGAAATGATGTAATTCTTTTATTATATAAAAGATTTACTATTTTCATTGTCTTATTATGAAAAATGTAATAAATTAAATATCATTATTAACCATCAAACCCGCTAGTAGCTGGTTATATCCACGTCATTAATGATTTTTTTAATATAATCTACGGTGGTCGGTTTTACTCCATGTATGGGTTGGCCCATAATCTTACCCGATTTTCTTTATTAACACCTTCTCACAAAATCAAAACACCATTTCACCCTTATTTTATGAATCCTAATTTCGACTCAACTCAACCAAAATTAATTCACTACTTCTTTTCTAAATAAATTGCAAATGTCATCATCATCAGCCACTTCTCGTCGTAGATTACCAACTAATTGCAAATGTGGTTTCCTTTGGTTAAACGCGTGTCCTGGACAGATTTGAACCCTGCTAGGCGATTTCTAAACTGTCGCAATTCGAATGTAAGTAAATTTTCTTAATTTTATTCTAAGTACGACTCTAGGTAGATGATATGGTGTTTACTTTTATTCATAGTATTCAAATAAGTCATAAAAATCAATAATCTCAGTTCTGATTACTGCTGATATGGTGTTTTTAACTTTTTACCTTTCCTATTCAGATTGCTGGTAAGAAGAAATGTGATGACTTCTCATGACCTACCGTATAGATTAGCAGTCCCTGATATAAGTATCAGTTGTTTGAACTGTATATGACTCAGTATCCTTAACAAAGGTTTCTATTTGTTGAGCATCTAATGGCTCAAGATCAGTTAGAAAGGCTTCAAGTTGAGCATGATGGGTTGGTGTCAAAGTTTGAACAAAGCAGAAAAAGTTGCAGGTTTATGAAGATCATGATTGCTTGCATGGTGGTGGTGTTTATGGGGATGAAGATGTAGTTTGTAGGCTATGTTTATGTTATTCCTTATGTTGTTTGTAGTTTGGTTTGTAGTTTACTGGTTTGGGTTGTAATGAATGATGATTTTCACAGCTTCTTATAAGCTGTTAATGAAAGCCACTACAATGGCAGTTTTGTACAAATTTTTGTAGTTTATTGTTGTGTGTTTTTTAATTGTATGCTCAACTGTATGTGGTTTATGGGTTCAAGATCAGACAACACAACACTAAAGCTAATACAATGGTTTATGGGTTCAAGACCAGACAACATAACACTAAAGCCAATATATAGGACACAAAATGAAAGTGGTCCAGCTTTGTTGGCTACACTATAACACTAAAGGCAATTTAATGGCAGGCACGAAACTCAACTACCAAAGTCAAAAAATGATAAAACAAGAGGGGAAATTTAATAAGCTGTCTGCATATATTCTAGGTACCACATGGTAGGGTACAAAATGGAGCAATTATCTTATAAAATATGCAACCAACCACTGGCTGCAAACCCTATCCATAGATTACAAAAGATAGTGTTTGTTCATCCACATCTACAGAGACTGAAATGTTCAAATACATAAATAAAACAGCACCATTCAACATCAAATGCCTTATCTGGAGTAGATCCAGTACCATTCTTATCAAACTTGAAGTTTTTCATTTTCTGATTGAAGATTCTTTCAAATATGCCTCTGTTCTTGTGAAAAATCCTCATCTGATTTGGAACTTCAGCTGCCTTGGATTTCTTGGATCTGGTACGTTTTGGGTTGGCTTCAACTGTGCTTTCTTGTGTGGGTAAGTCTACTCCAACTTGTAATGGCTCATCTTCAATCATGGGTTTTTTACAACAGTTACATCTTCAGTCAAGGGTTGTTTTTCAGCAGCTACATCTTCTACATGATCAAATTCCCTAGCACACTCCTCCCAAAACTGGTCATCCTCATCAATTGCCATTTGTTCTTTTTCCATTTCATACACAGCCTTCATATCCATTTTGAATTGATTTTCCTAAATAAGTTAATATTTGGTTAGTCATTATCCAAACACCCCTTAAAATTCATAGCAGTTGCATAAATTTGTTAAGACTAAATAGTATAAGTTGGAACATTACCTCATCTGATGATTCATCCTTTAAACCTTGAAATAGTATAGTGTTAGAACCTCTACCTCTTTTCCTTGAACCTATACCTCTTTTGCATACACCACCCCTAGAACCACCTCTGCTGGTTGCACCATCCCTAGAACCACCTCTGTTGGTTGCACCACCCCTAGAACCACCTCTGTTGCTAGAAGCACTACTTTTGGTAGGTCTGCCTCTTTTTTAGGAATTAAAAGACTCTTGCCTTTGTTTGTTCCTGTTGAAGCGGATGCAGCATGTGATGGCATAGTGTTAGAACATGTACTAGTGTTTGAACCAGCTGTAGCATGTGATGACATAGTGTTTGAACTAGATGGTGTAGGAGGTGGTGGCATAGTGTTAGAACCAGATGGTGGTGGCATAGTGTTTGAAGTAGATGGTGATGGTGTAGGAGGTGGTGACATAGTGTTTGAAGTAGATGGTGTAGGAGGTGGTAGCATAGTGTTTGAAGTAGATGGTGTAGCAGTGGGAGGTAACATGCTGTTTGATGGGGCCTCCCGAAACACAATACCTTTTGACCTTAAATAGGCATGTTTTGGTCATTCTTGATTAAGGAATCTTGTCTTGTTGTGTCTTGTTTCCCAACACTTGTGGCAATGCATAACTCTACCCACCCTAGTAGCTACATGGTCCTCATTTTTTGCTAGATGTCTAATTCTTCTTTTTCTAGGCCTCCCAATCATCTTTCTCTCAACAAAAGGTAATGGTGGTGGTTGACTAGTTGGTTTCCAAAATTGTGGTCCATAAACAGGTTTGATTGAAAACTAATAGGCTTCATACCACTTACATTGAGAATATCATTCATCAACTCCCAAATCTGGATTCATCTTCATGTGCATATACCCAATCATGACACAAACACAAGGTATCCCACTCAACTACCACATGTTGCAGACACATTTCATTTGGTGTAGGTTAACACCAATTGATTAATCTCTCCTCCCCCACCTCTACCTTTCTATAACCACTTGGAAAAACTTACCAATGTTTGTGTGAAACAATAAGTGTGTTAAGTTGAATCATAAATATCAAAAGTAAATAAAGGTAAAAGTGATATCATATACCACTAAATCCTTTTGTTGTATTCCATCTGTCTTCTAACTCATGGTGTGATTAAGTCTTTATTGTCAAAAGCTAGCTTGTTCATGAAAAACATCATTTGCATATTATAAACCCTAATGCCCTCCAACATGGTTATTATTGGTTTGCCTCTAGCTCCTACAATCCTTGAGTTAAAACTCTCTCAAATCCCATTCTCAAAAGCTGCACTACATCTGTCTTTTTCAAAATATGCCCTACACCATGAATTGGGATTCCTTTCCACCAACCGTTCATGTGCCTTCTCATCTAACATCTTGATTTCTTCCACTTTTATTAGAAAGACTGACTCCATTGATGTTGCAGCAACACCCTAAAAAAGCATTTTAAACTGTAACCTACTTCATCTCTTTTTGAAATTGGCATAAATGTGCCTAGAACAGTGTTTGTGCTCAGCATTGGGTAACCAGTTGCATTGGGTAACCAGTCTGCAACAACTTAAAGCAATCCCTACCATTGGTGAGCAAGGTAAGTAGTTAGAATAATAATAAGATGGTAAGAATATCAATAAGATTGGTAAATATTACATTTCTATACATACCCTATGTCCGTATGATGTTATATTGATGCCTCCTTTATCTCCCAAATTGAAGTCATCCCTAATCAATGATAGAAACCAACACCAATTCTGATTGTTTTCAACTCCAACAACATCTCAAGCTATTAGGAACATCTAGTTGTTTGCATCTTTGCCCATTGCAGTTAAAAGTTTCCCCTTGCATGTATGGGTCCAAAAACAACCATCCAAACTAATAATCTTCCTACAACCTTCAAGCATCCTTGTTTCACACCATGAAAACAAACATAAAACCTCCTAAAATAAAGTTTCCCATCCTCGTCATTCACTTCAGTCTCTAATTCACATGTAGAGCCTGGATTTGTGTCAAGAATTGCTTGCCCATACCGCCATAGCTTACTATAGTGTTCTACTAAACCTCCTTCATGATCAAACAACTGCTTTGCCCTTTAGACTTGACCTAAACTGACATCTATCAAAAAAAATTCCCTTATGTCATTTTTAATGAATCTAATGCTCATATTTGGGTTCTGAATGATGTCCCTACCATAGTGTTATGTTTTACCCCATTATATAATTTCTGCAGCACTTGTGGTCAGGGTATAAACTCTTAATTTGGAATGATCTCTCAGTACTCATCCATGAGGCCTACAACCTAAAGGGACAGTTACCTTGGTTAGAGACCTTTTTTTCTCATATTCCTTATTTTATCCCATCTTTCCTTAACAGCCTTGCTAAGGGTCTCATTCACTGCTCTTCTACCATCACCCTTCTTACTACCTTGTTTGCTAGTCTCACATTCATCATCATCAACTGTTTTGGGTTTCTTACCTTTTAAACCAGCACACTTTGTTGGAAATAGTTATCTAATAACCATAATATTACATATAATATTCTACGAGCTACGCGGCGAAATTAAACACATATAGCAACAATAATTAACATAAAACATAAACGGAAAAACGTACCTCTAGCAACCAAGCTAGTGAAGAAATGAGATCTTCTTGAGAATACGCATGTGTATTAAACCATGCGAAACCGAAACCTTTCAAGTTGCTAAAATAAACAGCCTCTACCTGTATCTACACTACACATTAACCAATACCACCCGAATGCTAGTTTCATGAACCAACGCTCAAGAATACTACAAGTAGTCGAACTTAAACACCTTTCCCCAAGGGGTGTTTGTTTCGTCGACTATCAAAAGAAGAAGAGAAGGGATGAAAATAATAAGCTAGGGGATCCTCTATTTATACAAGATATAGAGCCCTCAAGTTTAACTATCCCACCAATGTGGGATGATATGGTTTTCTCTTCTCTTTTAGCCTAGGTCGGTCGAACCAACACCAAACATACCCTTGGTGTTGACGTTTTGACCTTTCTAATATTTATGTATAATTACATCTAATTACAAATTAATTAAAAAGCCTTATAGTTAATTATTCGTAAACGAACTAATTAACGACCGTTAGTATTCTATCGTTGGAATTTTAATATATATAATAGATATACATTTATATTATTATATACACTGATCGAGTATTAAATACATGCATAATAAATATACGCTTATATTATTATACGTATACTAATATAGTGATATCTAAGTGTATACGTGTGTGACCACGTAGGCATAAGTTTTATTTCCTTGTCCGTATAATATTTATTTGACATGCATATCCCAACAGCTCCACTTGAGAATCTGTTATGGGTTCATAGAAATATAACTACTAACATTGGCGAATAGTCTAGAACATCTTACTGCTTCAAAATACATGAGTATGGTTCAATAAACATCTCAGGCCATCTTGGTTCAAGTTGTCTATCTTTTGTTTAGATACAATGTTTAAATTGGGATTATGGATCAAAGTCATTTCGTAGTTAAACGATTCTGTTTCTCGCATGTGTATTGATCTAGATTACCAAATGTAAAAAGAATCATCGTAACTACACTTTGGGTGTGGCCACACAAACATCTGATCAACCCAACGAGGGGACCAGTCAGTATCTAACTCCCAAACACGTGGAGGAACAAATTCTGTTTGAATACAAGTGCCTGTCATGTATTTCAAAACATTTCTGAAAGTAGTCCTTATAACTACCTTTTGACAGTATATCGGTAGACTAGAATCAAGAAATGCTATTCATACACGCAAAACCTACTTGCATCTTAAGTCTGAGGATAAACATAACTTTCATCATGCGTGTAATGCACCCAATGACGCCGATCCAAAAATTGATTAACACAGGTGAGGTATCCAATATTCAACCTCATTGAATATCATGTGAAGTAGGCAGAATCATCTTTACATATTCTTAAAAATACAACCAAACGCTTACATTTGTATTATCCTAACAATATTCCCTTATTGTTAACTGACAATGGACATAGTTTAGAATAAATAAATTTATTCAAGGATTTAAACATGCAAATATAGAACAGAGTAGTAGCTAGAATCAATCTACCACTACACTAATATATTTTAAGGCCCAAATTACTAACCAACCCATAATAAACCTATCCAAATATATACATTATTTGGATCTACACACTACTAAAGATTGGAAGACATGGACTCGATCTATATGTAACAAATATTACAAATGGACTAACTAGACTACATAACATCAGATCTTGAAGATGACCGAAGTTCTTCTCTTGCATATGAGGGAAGAAGGTAAGGATAGAAGATTGGATCACATTTAAACAAGATTAAACTATGTTAGTGATCAAGAGATTTAGATAGAGAAAGGAGATTTTAGAGAGAGAAATGAATTTGAAAAATCCGTGCAAAGAGGGTTAATTTTTTGCAGGAGAGAGTGTAGTATTTATAGGCAGGGAAATCCAACGGTCAGCTGGTGGCAGTCCCGGCGACCCCATATATATATGGGGGCCGCCCCTAGACTGACGCTCCAATTTTTGTCCTTTTGTGGGGAAGGTTTATCTGGCTGAGCTGTATTCAGTTTTGGGGGGGAAACTGAATTCAAAATTTGAATTTCAAATAAAACATTATTTTTGTTTTTATTTAGCAAAACTATTTTGTGTATTTTGTAAAAATATAGTTTTGTAGAAATGTGATGGATTAATAAGAAAAATTATTTTCTTGATCACTAATCATGTTTAATGATTTGTTTGTACATACCTTATGTGATTTACGTCGGGTGTAAACCAATGTTCGTCTTGATGCATACTTGAGATGTCGAGAGATGTTGATGCATGTATGCATTGATGATTTGTGATTACGAGTAACTTGCGCACTTTAGGTTATGTATTACAAGTCACATGTTTGTCATCACCAAAACATAAAGAGATCGTATAGATTAAATATCGTAATATTTGCACTAACAATTAGCAAGTACATTATGTTGAGCAGTCAATTGTACCTCAGCAAATGGCACTTGGTCATTTACTAGTCTAATATCTGCATCCACAGCATGTGTGATATAATTCCCTAAACTGCTGCTTGTAACCTGCTTGTTTGACTTTGTCCTACTGCATTCTGTAACAACTAAACCAACATCCAATGCTTTACTCTAATCAACCTTTTCCTCTTTTGATTGCATCTGTATTTCATTCATTCTGCTGTCATACTCTCGTTTATGTTGTGCTCTTTCATCAATGAACTTCATAATAGATTTCATGTGTTGGACCAATGTATCACGGAATTGTCGAACCTCGGTTCGAGTGTATGCTAGAAAGTACTTGCATATCATTAGACCATCATTATCGTTAAAATAGTATCGAAAATTGATGAACATCTGAAACTGTGTCTTGAGTACTCTAAAAGCATCTATGGATCTGGTTTCTTGAAATTCTTATTTGTCAAGTTGCTTTTCTAGTTGATCCAAGTTTAGTAACATTGAGCATGTGAAAGTATGTACATCTTAATCAAAGAGTGCTGCAAATTCCCGTTCGAATCCTCCCATGATTTTTAATTCATTGAATGAAAGAACTTGGAGAAATGAATGACGTAGTCGAAAAGATTCCATGAAACTTTCCTTTGCTTTGACTTGCATTTGTTGCAACTGATGCAACTCTCTCTCTCTTGTGAATTAGAATTCAAAGATTCCATTGAAATGCGATATGTGAAATGAAATTAAGGATCTTAAGTAGATTAAGTGATTGTAGTTGTGGTTTAAAATCAATTAACGTTCACGGGAATTTAAAAATCTATGATTTAAACCGAGAAAAGAATTAAATCTTTCGCGAGATTTTACAAAATCAAGAAGAAACCGTAAAACAATAATTAATTGAGGAGAAATCATTGTTTTTGTTGAAGAACTTGAGCTTTTATTGACGAATAATGAGCGAAAACGATGAACGGTTACTACACATTCAACTTATAATGATTAACGGTTGATTAAATCATAAACAAGGACTAACGGTGTAGTTAAAATCCAAGTCTAGTGCTTAACGGTTATTAATTGAAGTTGTAGGGACTAACTGTGTAAAACCGGTTCACTATAGAGGGCTAACGTCTGAATTATAAGTGCTTAGGACTAATGGTGGAATGTAGTTTCAACAATGAGGGTTAATGAATGAAGTAAGGACGAATGATGAATTGGTTTTAAAGTCCAAGGATTAATCTTGTAAATTTCAAATTTAGTTAATAAAAACAAAACGTTTTCCCTCCTGTTGTCTTTCTTCTTCGATTAACTTGATATAAAATGGAATGATTTTGTTTTTAATTTTGAGAGTTTTTGACACGATTTTGCTTGTACTTTTTCCTTATCTAAGGCAAGAAGAACCATAAAAATACCAACTTGATGGTTTTTAACACGAAAAAATTTAAATCAAGATTTTGAGTATAAAAACCATTCGAACCATAAAAACTCAAAAGTAAGCTATGAAAATCTATAAGCCACTTGTACAAATAAGCTAGAAACTATAGAAAAAAGAAAGTTTCAAGATTTTGCATAAAATACCACCAACCATGAAAAGCCAAAGCTTTTTGGCTTATAAATAAGCTACGAAAGTACTTATTTTTAAGACACAAACACCAAAACAAATACAAAACACCCCTGGTTAGCTCTTGATACTAATTTTACACGATACAAAACATCTTATTCGGGGGGTCTTGGTTGTTAAAAGAAACAAAAGATAAGCATTGTTAGTTTCTAGTGAGAGAAAGTAGAGAGAGGGTGAGATGAACACAAAAAGGAAAATATTATATTGAAAGAAAAATGGGGAAAATGAAATGAACATCCACACCCCCTATGGAGAGACATGGGGGGGGGGGGTATTTCTAGCCTATACTAAAGCTATCTATCCCATTATTACAATAGTAGTCCCTACGTATAGCATATGATCTATAGCTAATCCAATTCACGTGTAAGACTCCAGCTTCACTAAAAAGTGAGTCTAACATAGAATTCAATGGAGTTCAATTTCAATTTCATCACGAAAGAATTAGGAGTCAAATCAGGACTCAGTGATGTGGTCATAGCTTATGTGGCATGGTCAAATACTACTAAAAGTTAAAATCATGACATTTTTATCCAAGCTTATCCTACTAAGTGAAAAGGAGTGTCAGTCTAAAGTAACTATTACGCGGCTACATTGGCGAGGGTAAGCTTTCCCGCCCTTGAGCAAAATTATCATAAACCTTAAGCTAAGTAACAACTTTGAATCTAACTTAATTACACAACTCAATCAAACAAGAACTATAATGAAATTAAGCTAAGCATTAAGTTGTTATTACAAACTTAATGTCTTTGAAAAGTCTGTTCAATCTTGGGTTCTGTAACCTTTGCCCCTTTTCGTATTTTGAATATTCTAATTTAGTCATTCGACTATTTGACGTGTGTCAGTTATTTAGGATATCGTACCGTGTTGGTAGTGATGAATTTATGAGATATGAAGTGTTTTATGGTTTATTGTGTATAATAATCCTTATGGGAGGATACTATGATGCTATGTATGTTTCGGGTGATTGACCCACAAATTTTTTAGAAATGCCGAAAAACAAGTCCCGACACGTCCGTTAATGTCCAAATGAGTTTTTAGGGGGTCTAATATGAAAATATGTCAAGTAAATACTCTAAGTTATTGGAAAAACATTTTTAAGATGAATAAAAATGCTAAATAACTTCGGGAAATATTTTACGATCGAGTTTTACAAGCTTTTAAGTGATCCCGACACGAAAACGATAACACCCGGGGGCATAGGATGCCATGGCCGGCTAGAGAACAAAAAAAAGACAAGATGGCACATTTTTAGCTCTTGTGTCCACCCATGGTACATTTATATTTTGTATCCTTCCTAACATGCTCATTTCATTCTTGTTTTCAAAATCATACACACACACTTCTCTCTTTTCTCCTCTCTTTGGTTCGTCCGACCCACACACACACTCATACACTTTTATTTTTCAAATTTTGATCAAAAACATGAAGATTGGTGATACTTTGGGTTGATTCTAGTGTCCGGGTAGTCATTTAAACAACGTTTGGGTTGTCCGGTTCGCGTCGAAATTTATTTTGAAGACCATTTTTGTAAGTCTTTCAAATTTATTTTTAACTTGTACTTTTGGGTTGCTAGTGATGCATAGATGTTAGTTGTACGGCCCGATCGTTAAAAATCGAAAGCAAAAAGGTTACAAAAAGATGTTTAGGGTGCGTTTGGTTCAAAAATAAAAAGGGAAAAATATATGGTTTTGTTAGTTTTGATATTGTGGTCGTGATTGTTGAAAAACATATATTTGCTATGTAGCTTATTTTGTATATAGCTTATTTTGGCTTATTTATTAGCTCGAATAGTTTATATTGGGCTTAATAGTTTACGACAAAAAGGGGAAGATACAAGAAGGGTATTTTTGGTTATTACCCAAGTATGTCATATTTTGTGGACTATTTTATTAGTTTATGGTGATAACCAAATGCGATACGTAGCTTATTAGCTTATTTTTTTGCTTCATAAATATATTTTGGAGCTTATGGGCTCACGACCCAATAAGCAATCAATAAGCCGTGGCTTATTGTGGTCCGGATTACTTATTTGCTTATTGATTTGAGCTTATGTATACTAATGGACCTTGGTTTGGGCTTAGAACGTATATTGGATACATAAAAACCTTAATGGACCCTTGTGTACCTAATAATCTATCGCGCGAGTTACTTTAATTCCCCCCCCCCCTAAGTGTATGATACAATGAGACACAGTTCTCCGATTTGTGCTAATATATTCTTATCAATCCATCCAAACATACATAAACTGTTATAGATCATATCTTTTCGTACGAATAGAGTTTAATAAGATGTTTTTGCTAATATCGCGCGAACAAAGAATGTGCCAAAATTAATATCAAGTTGATCGAATGTCTCATATCCACAAATTCATGTTCTGTTGTTTTTAGTTCCTTTTACACTATATCTGTTATATTGTGCTGAAAAGTTTGCCAGTCTCGTAAAGAAGATTAGTAGCTTGTGTAATATAAAGATGTGTTAAAAATAAAACTGGGTGCGTGGGATATCGTGGAAAATTATTAGAGTGTTATGTGATGTGTGGGCGTTTTTGGGTACTAGTGTATTGTTGTTTAGTTCAGTGTTGTTGGTGACTGAGTTAAGTACATGTTGGATTGTGGTTGCTAAGAAAGAAAATCTAAGGGAATGATAAAACTAGTTTACTGTGTCACATATGGTGTCTAGAATTTGGGTTTGTATTTTTGGTTTTTTGTTGTGTATGTGGTTAGTGTGTTCTTTTTCTAAAAGTTTGTTTTTGAGAACCAATTGTAATCTATCATGAAAATCATTTAGATCGGGCCTTTGATGTGTAATAGCACGTGATTACAGATATTGTGATTTCTGTGTCGCATGTTCTGCTCGTTTGAATAATTAAATCCAGTAATGTTTTGACTTATAAAAATTCTTTAAATTTGTATGTTTTTTAGCCTCGACTTAGTGCATTCTTATTGGCCTACTCGATACCCTAAACCCAATATTTTATCTCGAGGAGTATGCCACAGTGAAGACTCGCTAATGAGAGCTAACTAAAATTAGATGGTGTACTCGGAAAAACAATATAGTAGCTCTAACTAAAAGAAGAAAGAATTGGGGGGTGGTTATGTTTTTTTTGGCACGCCGCTATTTTTACAAAAATGAAATAGCCGGGTCTGATTGCATGAAGAATAGTGTTTTGCCCATCTAAGGCCCCCCTATAGTCATTAAAATCGAGTGTGAGTCTGTTGTGACAGCAGTCCCTTTTTTTACTAGTTTGGCATCCTTAGTTGTTGGTTATCCCCATGTTTGTTACTATGGTATAGAGTTTATATAGCTTTGTAACGTGATTTATATAATGTCATCAATTGTCATATACCTTTTGCATTTATTAGAAATCTATTCACATATTGTAAAAGTATGTTACCACTTTATTCATAGTATTCTACATTACCACATGCATTAATTATGGCTTTTATTTTTATGTAATGAGAAGTGATTTGTGTACCACTTTTTTTTTAGTCACTAGACCATACTAATCGTGCATTACCGGTGTGTTGTACTGTTGTTGCGTTATCGGTATCATTTAGTGGTTGTATTGCTTAAAAAAAAAAATGATGTCACAAATCACTTCCCTTTATGATGTAAAACAAGATATCAAGTGTTTTTATTTTTTTTTTAAACTTTTTTTTACACCTTGTCATAGTAGATGCTCTTATAATCAAATATTTAATAAAAATTTTAGAGTTTGTTATACTCAATAGCAAATGTTTATACATAAGATTTTTTGTTAAAAAAAATTAAAAATTTAACTATTTCGAAGCTAGTTTGCATAGTTAACTATTATATTCGAAGAGAAAATACTGCAGCTAGGCTACCTGCCTTACTGAATGAACAAGCTACGTCTTTTACTCTCGTGAAATATTTTATTTGTTAATTGATTAAATTTTAGACGAACTTTTCTTTTGCGTTACTTCGCGTTATAACCGCAAAAGGTCTTAGATTTAAGTGGTGTTTTGAAACTCATCACCCCGTTACCCGTTTGGTTCGTAAATATGGTTTTTCAGGATTGTGATTTGAATTTGAAATTGAAATGAAAAGAATACATATGATTGGACATAGAAAATATATAATTGATAAAACAAACTCTCACCCACAGAAAAAAAAAGAAGAATTATAAGAATCACTAGGATGAAAGAGTAAAGAGCAATTTGTACAAACAGAAATAAAATTATGAATAGAAAAGAATAATAATAATTGAATAAAGTATGGATATAAGAATGAATAACTTATTGAAGAAATGAAAAAATATAATGCAAGAAAAGAGATTTGAATTTAATGTAAAATACTAAGTGAAGATAAAAAGAAATAATCACATGAGTAATAGAAACCCAAAAAGAATGTACGAATAATATAATAAACGCTAATAAATTAATTAAAATTTTTAAAACAAAACAAATAATAAAAAAAATAAAAAAATAAAAAATAGATAAACACAAAAATTTAAAAAATAAAAGCAAAAAATAATAAAAATAAAAAAAAAGGAAATAATCACAAAAATCATAAAAAAAAAATATTATACTAACAAACAAACCAAAAATGCCAAAAATATACAATAAAACAAAAAAAAATAACAAAAAACATTAAAAAAACGAAGAAAAAACAAAAACATCAAAAAATACAAAAAAATAAAAAAAATACAAATTATCAACCAATAAATGACAATACCCAAAGAAAAAAATTATAAATATAATCAAAAATAGGAAGAAACAATAGAATTTAAAAATAAGGATAAAAAGTAAGACCAAGTAATCGAATACGTAAGACTTTATTAGCTTAAGTTTTTAAAGTATTAAAATATAACATATATTGTTTGACATGACATACAGGGCATCAACGAGACCTCAATATCGGCTAAATCATAAAGCACATGGCTATAGTTGAAGAGGACATTGTAGATATGGTAATACAACGGAGAATCAGTTATCTTATTTTCTATTAGAGTAAAGTTTGTATGAAGCTATATATACAACCTTATTGAGACTACTAATTATGCGTTATACTTAGTTGGTTTGGGAATATAGACACATATTTTGGATACAGTAATAGTCTAATTGGTAAACTTAGTGGAGCCATGTAGATAATATTCCACAATAGCTCATAATGTTAAAACTAGGATAGATGTAGAAGTTTTGTGCGAGAAGCTATTAGAGGGGAGATGAGAAAAAGAAGTATTTGTGAAATACATTATAGGAAAAGACTCATTGTTTGAGAAAGTGTCATTGAGAAAGAAAAGGTGGAATAGAAATAATGAGATTTTGGAGAAATTTTTTGTTCGTAAATAGGAGTCGCGAAATGGGATAAATTTAGTTTGAAAAGATAAAGAGATATGAGAATATCCTGTGATAAAGACCAATTCATATAAAAGTAACGGAGTCAATGCCGAAATTTTTGTAAGATAAGAGATATACGATAGAATTTTACATTTATAAAACGTGAAAGTATAAGATTGAGTAGTATTATAAGATAAAAAAGTATTATATTTAATTAGAAAATTAGATTAAATAATCTCTCGTGATATAACTAGAAATAGATAAACTTTAAGTTTGTCTTGTTGATGTACTCTTTCAAAATGATTTTTAGCAAACATAAAGGATATTTATTTCTATATAGTATAGAAACGGTAGATAATTTATATGGTATAGAACTAGAAGTGAGTACACCAATGGATAAACTTATCGACGATAGATTTAATAATTATTTAGAGATATAAAATTAATTTACTCTATTCATTAACTTCATCTATATTTGTTTTTAAATAGTATACGTATAGTAGTTAATTGTAGATTGAGATATGAGTAGCGAATGTTGATTTGAAGAGTATATGTCGTCAGAACCATCATGACTACCGACATAAAAGTTAACGGTAGTATAGAGTAACCAGATACAACGTAGGCGTTCTAAAACTATGTATGAATCAAATGCCATTGAGAATAAACTAGATGTGGAAACAAAAGAGTGGATGATAATAAATGAGAACGATTAATGACTACATGGTCAGTCGAAAGTCAGCGACGATACATCGTTTAAACTTTTGCTGTGTATAACTTAAAGTAGTAGCTATAGATTGGAGATGACTGTTGCAGTTTGAGGTAGAAGTTTCTCGATAGATATAGCCTCCTACTTTTTATTGTTTTTCCTTGAGGGGAGAATAAATGATAGAACTCAAATGTTGTGTATTGAAACTGTTTTTACTTAAAAATACTGTGCTCAGAAACGTAGAATTTCATGAGTTGATATTAGGACAAAGTCTGATGTGACTTTATGATGTGCTAAATGTAATGTATCATGCATTGGTATTTTAGCTATAAACTTAGGGTGATCTTTAACATTAAGAATGTAGAGTTACTTCAACTACACTAAACTCGCAGTTACTCCAATAAGATTAGTAATGCACAGCCGGAGGTGTGCTGAGCAAAATGAGAGTGTCTATCGTGAATGTGAGTTTGGTAGTCTATGGTTTATTGGTGTGATTGGAGGTTTCTCTCTTGTAGAGTGATATAGGTGTCCCTTGTTGTTGTATTGCTCTGTTGTTTTTCTCTCATAATTAGGTTTTTGTATTAAAGTTTTTGTTTTGTGTCGTTTTCGGTATATTATTCGCCCCCCTCCCCCGTATATAGTAAAAAATAAATAGAATAATAATATTTAATATGAATGCAGCTAAGACTATTGAAGTAATTAAAAATTTAATCACTCTCAAACAATTTTATTTTATTTAAAACAAATAGAGTAAAAATGAAATACAATAATATTTACCCCAATATTTTAATACCCCCCCCCCCCCCCACCAGCCCCCCTCCCCCCTCCTTTATTTACCCCCCCCCTCATATAACAAAAAAATCTCAAATAAACAATAATACTTATATTTAGACCTTGGTCTCTTCGCTCGTCCAATGGCACAAAAATGGTATTTAACTTATTCTGGTCATTTCAATCAGGTTTCGGACTTTTTTATCTTGCATATTTAAAATAAAAAGGAACCAACTTATTTTTTTTACTATGTCTATTTGTGTTAATTTTTCGTTAAATATTTAACGATCTTCCGCAATAAGTTTTGCTTTTCAAGTTTGCAACCACGGCCCATACCACCGCCCTTTATCCCTCCACCGTGCTGCAATACCACGTACAGCCGCATTGCCCCACCACCGCCATAATACCACTCCGAACCCACCTATCACCACTGTCCATCTTTTATTCATTTGTACTAGCTAAGTAATTGGTGGTTATTATATAGGGAATGAAAACGTGCACTACGGCTGAGGGTTTTTTTTTTTTTTTTTCTAAAATATAAACCAATGTACCATCATTATTTAATGACATACAAGTTACCAAACATTATTTTTTTATGCTTCTGAAACAAGTTGTAAAATACTTAATTTTTTATTTTCTAATAATTTCATCTCAATCTTATTATTAAAAGACATACACGGTCTATGGAACCTTCAAGTATAAAAAAGTTTGACTACTAACATATATATGTAATTTTATATAATCTTTTGCTTGTTTGAAATTTAAAAGTACATAGTTATTTTCGTAATTTCTAGCTCCTTGCTAGTTTTTCTTAATAAAAGTCGCCGTTCAAAAAAAAAAAAAAAAAAAAAGTACATAGTTATTTTGTAGTATGTCAAAACAGGAAGACACAGAATATTTTGTCGAAAAATAAAATAACTAAACTTTGGATGTTCTATCACTGTTCATCTGTACATTATTGCTTCATCCATTATAATGTAGGGAATAATTCAACAAATTCAAGTTTTGCTCCCATTCACGTTATGAACTAGCTATTAAAATCGAACGGTGTAATGTTCAAATAATACTGTTGTCAAGTATATCAATTTACTTACACTATAATCGAACATACATTTCATCTGAGTAAACTAAATAGGATTTTAAGACTGTGTTCATACGGCTATAATGGTTGGGGTGGGTGAGGTTGGTGGTGGCGACGATGGTCAGTAGTGATAGTGGGTTGGTGGTTTGTGGCGGCGGTGGTGGGTGCGGCTGGTGGTTTGCGACGGTGGTGGGTAAGTCTGGTGGTAGCGGCCAGTGGACTTAAAATGTAAAACTTAACGGATGATCGTTAATTATTTAACGAAAATACCCAAATTGGCCAAAAAAATAAGTTGGGTGCCTTTCTATGCAAGAAAAAAAGTTCGATACCTTGATTGGAAATGACATTTAAGTAGAATACATTTTTATGCCATTTACCCTATTTAGATTTGATATAAAAGAAATAAAATATATTATCAAAGCTTGTTTAGTTAAAATATATACAAAGGTGGGGCTTTTATGTTTTTAATTTTTAACTCACTTATTGATTGTGAAATGTACTAGCCATGCATGGTCTATTTTTTGGTTTGGTTTTGTAAATCCTACATCACTTGTCGGGATTCTGATTTTGCATGTGCGACTTACTTTTAAATCCAATCGTAGTATAACGAACATATGTTATTAGGAATAACTTCATTACTTCAATCCAGAAGGTGCATACAACTTTCTTATAAGATGTTAGTGACTATCTCAAAGTTTTTTTACAAATAAATGTTGCTCACATCTTATAAGAAAGTTTGAATACATGACGGAACTGACGGTTTGAATTTGGAGAGAGAATAAATGAAAAAAATAAATATATGATCGTGTGTGTAGGAAGATAAGTAAGTTGATTTGGTACGAGGATTTAGCAATGCTCTTTAATTATTTGTTAATAAGAAGAAAGAACAAACAAGCAAGCTACCCGTAGACACTGTTTATCACCACTCGTGATTGTTTCTTTAGGTTATATCATTTTGAGGAGTTACCAGAACTCCTTTTCTAAAGGCAAATTTCTATACACAGGCGTTTAGACTTTAATCATGCTCACTTATTATGCTAAACTTTTTTTTAATTAATAGTTTACTGAATTACCACTCTG
>BQNB010079160.1:357-27496 GCA_026074375.1 Tanacetum coccineum
GAGTCTTTCTTGATTACTTCTTCATAGACTTTTAAATTTCCAATAAGTTCGTCAAGTGAAAGAGTTGTTAGATTCTTTGATTCTTCAATTGCCGTGACTTTTGCGCGCCATTTAGGATGCAATGCCCTAAGAAACTTCCTAACACAATTCTTGCTAGAAAAACCTTCATCAAGTGCTTTTAGACTAGTAATAATAGTGTTAAATTTAGCAAAAGCATTATCTATTGATTCCTCTTCCGGAATCATGAATTGTTCATATTGTTGAACAAGAAGATCTATTTTATTTGCTTTGACTTGATTATTACCTTGATGAGTGATTAACAAAGTATCCCAAATTTCCTTTGCGGTTTGACACATAAAAATTCTTTCATATTCTTTACGTGGTAAAGCATTATAAATTACCATTTTGGCTTCATTATTTTTAGCAAGTTTCTTTTTAAGATCATCATTTTGTTTGTGAAAAGATACAATTTCATCCTTTTTAGTTTCGGGATTAAATTGAATGGGAGGAAAATCACCATCGGTAATAACATGCCAAAGATCTAGATCTTTTGACTTCACATAAGTTTCGAATCTATTTTTCCAATAAATAAATCCATCACTTTCAAATAGTGGTGGTCTTTGCATAGATTGCCCTTCTAAATATTTTTCCGATTCCATAGATCGATTCAAGTTTTAAAATACAATTTATTTTGAAAATCTTGTTTAACGTGGCTCTGATACCAATTGTGGAAAACTAGAAGGGGGGTTGAATAGTTTACCACTTTTTAAATTTAAGTTTTATGTATGTTTGTAAAACTTAGATTCGACCTTTTTGTGAATTCAATGCTTGCACAATATGAACAATGTAAATATATGAAATGATAAAGTAAGACAAGAGATAAGAGTAAGAACAATCAAACCACAACGCGAGGATTTATAGTGGTTCGGTAACGAAGCACCTCTTCGCCCTACTCCACTCCCCGAGCACCAAACTCGAGAGTTTTCTTCACTATGTCAACAAACTCCCTTATGGCGGAGAAAACCGTACACAACGTTGCTTATATCAATTTACGACACTAAGCTAAATGTCGAGTTCTAATCTTAGCTAGAACCAATCTATCACAACACAACTTCACGACTTGTTCACGACTTCACAACTTCACGACTTCTTCACAACTTCACAACTTCTTCACAACTTCACGACTTCTTTAAAACTTCACGACTTCTTCACAACTTCACGACTTCACTTCACCACACTACTTATATCACAACTACCTAACACTACTTGGTAAGATCACAACGATCTAACTATACTTACAAAGATCACCAAGATCTAGCTACTACACACAACTACAAGATATACAATTGATTTACAAATATGTGATATGAATGCAACAAGATTGCTATGCACACTAAGGTGTAATACTTCTTCACTTGATGATGGAAGTATTCTTCTCTTGCACTTGAGGAATATAGCTTGGATCACTTGGAAACAAAGCTTTATGATTAAATGATCAAAGGATTTTAGAGAGGATATGTGGGCTGTTTTAAGCAGAAAGAATGAGTGCAAAAGGTGAGAAAAATGTTGAGGAATAGTCCAGTATTTATAGGACAAGAAGGAGGAGCGGAGTCTATGGCCGGCCCCCTTAAATAGGGTGTCGACCCCCTTATAATTAAGGGGGCCGCCCATGTATTTAAGGGGGCCGCCCCTTTCAGACGCTCTCATTTTTTGTCTATCTAGGCGGGGAGGTGTTTAATGAACCCATTTCTAGCCGTTTTAGGTCCGAAAATTTGAAATTCAAAATGTTTATTTTGAATAAAACATTTCTTTTAAATGTGAAAAATGTTTTGTGATGTTTATAAAAAGTTTACAACATTTTATAAAAGTTTCCTTTGATCATAAAATGCATCAAGCATTTGTTTATTCATACCTTGGAGTGATATAAGTTTGAATTGAGTATTTACTACTAAATACTTGTTTACGTTTAATTTTACGTTGAACGTTTTTATATTTTGTGATTATCAAAACGTAAAGATGTGAAAAAAAATATTATTAATGTTTTTAGGCATTGTATTTTATCAACAACCTATGAAAAATAAGCACTAAATTATAAGCTAGACTAATAAGCTATTCTAACTATTTAAATGACAGATTTTATAAAACTTTAATCAAACTTATTCTAAGCTATCAACTAAACTTATTAAGCTATACTAAGATTGAATAAGCACAGATAAGCAACAAAAATAAGCAGATAAGCAGTTTGATAAGCTAAACATGAAAATAAGCTAAAAAGTAAAATAAGAGATGTACCTTGATCCCAGCTAAACATTGATCTAAAATTGCTCCAAAGAGCTTAAATCTACAAGCTGCTTAAAGAATAAGCTCTGAATAAGCCCTATAAGCCCTTCTAAGTCTGGCTTATCTTCCAAATGGCTTATTTAGTTTCTTTGAGTGGAATTGAGACAAACAGCTTATTCAGTTAAGCTTAAGGGAGGCTTAACTGAATAAGTGATAGCTTATAAGGTAATGTGAGCTTATTGAGCTTATTAAGTAGTATCTAAATTCATTTTTAACACATTTGCATAAAAGTAAAATAAGATTTTAACACAAGATTTAAAAGACAAATTGAAATTTTATTAATATTAAAAGGATTACAAGCTGAAAAGGAGATTACAATATTGAAAAAGACAATAAGCTTAAAATTACACTAAAATAAGATACTAAAAAAACTACAAAAGCTAGATATCTCTATTGTGTGATTTCTCCCTCTATTTATAGCAGGAAAAGGAAGGTTCTAGGCCTTGAGGCGCGTCTTCAAGCCTTCAATCATGACCCTTGATTCTAAATCCATCCATATAAACCCTTGGATCGCCTCCACGCATCATCAACCAATGAAATCGCTCAGGAATGCCAGGGTGGCTTAAATGGTGTCAGACGTGAGCCACGTTGGTTTCTAGAAGGATATGGGAGCGAGTGGATTGGTGGAGTTACCATGGGTTATTTGTTTTAGGTAAAAATGGGAGGGAAATAGAAGAGAAGCACAGTAACATTGACCAAACATTATTATCAATTGACTTTGACCCGGGTTTGGACTTGGGCTTTGACTTGGGTTTTATCTTGGGCCATGATCAATGGTTAAATGGATTTGGACTTGTATAAGGGCTTATTATAGTTTAGGCTTATTAAAAGGCTAGTATCATTTAATGGGCTGACCAATTAAAAATGAAAGTATGCTCTCGGCTTCGTTTTTCTCACGCTCTTCCAATACCATGCTCGGTTTTGTCCAATTTGGCTTTGTTTTTGTCCTTTTTGATATATCCGATACCTGCACAATACAAATCACAAAATACACATATACAATGCATTTTTTATGTATTTTTGGTCATTTAAGCTCGTTTTAATAAGGAAAATTGATATGTGAATAAACACATATCACAATCCCAACTAGAAAGAGAGAAAGTGTGTACGTGTGTGTGATGTGTATTTGAGTATTTATTTTGTTAAGAAATCTAAATCATTACTTGAGATAACTATTGAGCCCCTAATGTTCGGGAGGATAACTTTGGAAAGTCAAGAATTCCTCCTAGGACAACGGCAGGGGTACATACTAGTAGAGAAGGTTACTTCCCCTTACGGGGACCCAATCACAGATTGCTCTCTAGCCTATCTAAAAGTCTAAGAAAGATTCTCACCACAGAAAAGGTAGCCAGACGCTTCGAGTAGCCTCCTCGTATGTTGGGAAGCAGGTGATCATGGGACATGTCCAAGTACTGCCACTTTCATGAAGACCATGGACACGACACATAACGATTGGCTGAAAATAAGGATCCGCAAAACAAGAAAGCTGTATAGTCGGGCCAACTCTCACCTCTGTAAAAGGGATTAGAGGAAAGGCAAAAACCTCTGACAACCAACGAGGAGAGAAGAAAGAAAAAAGGACTCCTCCAGCTGAAGCACCTATACTTGTGATAAATCAGGAGGAATCTTACACAAGGAACAGTGCATCTAAAAGCCCCGCCTTCAAAGGAAGGGAAATCACATTCCCCTTAATAACAAAGGGTAGCAACTCCTCAGCACCGGTCGTCATAAAAGCTAGGATATTTAGAAGAGAGATAGGCTGAGTACACATCGATAGTGGTAGCTCATGCGAGGTCATCTATGAATATTGTTTCTTGAAATTGAATCCCTTTATCCAAGCATCTAAGGTGGATTTGCAAGTCCTGTTGGTTGGATTTTCGGGGGGAAAGTCCTGGGTCATTGGAGGAGTTCTTTGGAGATCACGATAGGCGACACTCCTCTCTCAAGAAGCGAGAATCTCAACTTCATCATTGTAAGGTCTAATTCCCCATAAAATATGCTATTGGGAAGAACAGCAATGCAGAAAATAGGGATGGTAGTCTCCACGATCCACGGGGCCGTCAAATTCCATACCATCCAAGGAATCGGAACTGTGTTCTCAACACACAAATTTGACAAAATAGGAGAAGGTGTAAAGAAAATCCTAGAGACCTCCCCTGGAAACACAAAAGGGGTTCTCAGCTACACTGATGCTGAAGAAAAGATAGTCGTCAACAGCAAGTACCTAGAACAGGCAGTCACCATCGGAAAGCAGATGCCAGAACACTTCAAAGAAAGGTTATGAAACCACCTAAGTACCAACGCAGATGTCTTTGCGTGGACTCATGCTGATATGACAAGCATCCCCAGAACCATTACGGTCGATGGGAAATCCTTCAATACAAAATAGAAACTGAATGAGTATAGCCACATCAAACCAACCAAACAAAAAAGAAGAAGCCTAGGTCCTGATCATAGCACAGCAACATGTAAATAGGTGGAAGAGCTCACAAGGGCAAGGATATTACGAGAGGCACGCAATTGACATAGTTATAAAAAAAAAAAGGGGGCCAAACCCAGTTATGGTAAAGAAAAGTGACGGAGGATGGATAATGTGTGTTAACTTCACGGATATAAACAAAGCCTGCCCCAAAGACTGTTACCCTTTGCCTGAGATCGATTATAAGGTAGAATCCCTCTCTAGACTCCGCCTAAAGTGCTTCCTGGACGCTTACAAAGGCTACCACCAGATCCAAATGGCAGTAGAGGACGAATACAAGACAACATTTTTCGCAGGAGAAGGAATCTACTGCTACCGAAAAATGCCCTTCGGTTTAAAAAACGCAGGAGAATCGTATCAAAGACTAGTAGACAAGGGTTTCAACAAGTAAATTGGAAGAAATATCGAAGCCTACGTTGATGATATGGTTATCAAAAGTATCTCGGAAGAAGACATGCTGACATATATAAAGGAAACTTTTCAAAGGTTCTGATCGTGTCAAAATGGAGTTACCAAAGAAGTGTTACTCGGCTTTGGGTGGGCCTATTTTTAGAACACATCATTACTAAGCAGGGCATACGAGTAACCCCTCAAAGGTAAAAGCTATCACCGACAACAAACAATAAAAAACGCTCAAGGACATACAGAGCCTCAATGAAAAAGTAGCAGCCCTTAGCCAATTTCTGTCAAAAGGAGCCGAAAGGTCCCTTCCTTTCTTTAAAGTGCTCAAAAGTTGTACAGATAAAAAGAACATACAGTGGACACAAGAAGTAGCAGCAGTACTTTAAGAAATAAAGAAATTTGTTGAGACTTTTCCAATGCTCACATCGCCAATACATGGAGAAGTTCGAATGATGTATCTCGCAGCTTCAATAGAAAGCATAAGCGTAGCTTTATTCACGAGAAGGGAAGAAGGACAGGTTCACGTTTACTTCGTAAGCAGAGTCCTACTGGGAGCGAGATCAATAGCCACACTAGAAAAGGCTCATATTAGCGTTGGTACACTCGGCGAGAAGGTTGTGAAGATATTTTCAGGCACATATGGTAGCAATCCTAACTAACTCTCCTATCAAACAGGCACTCACGAAACCCGAAAAGTCAAGGCATATAGCTAAATGGGCAATCGAGTTAGGCGAACATGACATTGTATTCCGAGCAAGGGGTGACAACAACAAAGAAACACGAAAAGATTTTTTAATCAAAGCACCCCCCCTGAAGATAACAGGAAGGAAGTAAGAAGTAAGACAGACATGAAGCTAGAAGAACGAAAAACAGCTATGAGTGAAGATCTATACTGAGGGAGCATCAAGCTGACGGTTCAGGGGCCGGGATTGATGTGTTAGTCCCAAGGTAAAGATTATACTTATGCTCTACGTTTAATTCAAAAAACAAACAAATAATGAAGCAGAATACGAAGCACTATTAGCGAGGCTAAGAATAGTACACGAAATGGAAATTGTAAACTTGGCGTTCTTTTTAGACTCCCAACTATTGGTAAATCAAATAAAGGTGCAATTCTAGCACCAAAACAAACCAGCCATCAGGAATTTCTTACAAGAACAAAAGAAACCCTAAGAGGGTTCAGGAGCTATACAATCAAGCACATTAGGAGAAATCAGAATAAAAAAGCTGATGCCCTAAGAAAACTAGCTTTGATGACCTTCGAGCATCTCACTAAAGGAAGTATAGTCGGACGTACTAGCCCAATTACACCACCCCCCATAACCACGAGAAGGTTAATAGAGGAAAGGAGGTTCTGCAGGTCGAAACCAAAGACAAGGATAGCTGGATGACCCCCATCCATGAGTATTTGCTGAGTGGTTTACTACCTGAAGACTTCAAAGAGTCATGGAAGATCAGAATTAAGGCACTCTAATACAAGCTGATTAGAGGTAGCCTATACAAGAAGTCTTTCTACACATCATGGCTTCGTGCATAACTCCACCAAAGACAGACGATGTAATAAAAGAAATACACGAAGGTTCTTGCGGCTTCAATATGGAGCCACGTTCAATGGTGGTTAGGATCATAAAGCAAGGATATTATTGGCCGTCAATGCATAGAGACGTTGCAAGAATAATTCAAGATTGTGAGAAATGCAAAGAGCAATCTGCAATAAGGAAAAGAAAAGAAATCAGGGCAATAGCAGCTGGAAATGCATGGGCATTTAGTCATTGAGGAGTCAGCATCCTAGGACCCCTACCAATGGCCCCAGGGGGACTGAAATTCTTGGCAATAGCCATAGAACACTCTACGAAATGGATAGAAGCAAATCCCTTGACCACTGAAAATGCAAGACATATAGAAATATTTGTATGTGAATATGTGGTGTGTAGATTTGGAGTACCACAAATAATCAGTTCGAAGGACGATAAGCACTTCAAAGAAGGCATTTTCGCCTATCATTGCAGAGGATTGAAAATCACATAATCTTTCTCCCCCATCACAGAACACATGGAGATAATAAGAAGAATCGAGAAGCAACTAACTCGAAGCCAACAAGGATGGGTGGACGATTTACCTCAGGTGTTGTGGATACATAGAACACTTCCAAGAAACAATCATAAGGATACATCGTATAGCTTAACCTACGGATCCGAAGCCATAATCCTGATAGTCAAAAATAATGTAGCTAAGACGACAGTGGAAGGAAGAGGAAGCGACAAAAAGGAAGGAAAGCAATGGAAGTAGCTTACGATTAAAGAAGTTTACTATCAAACGAGCTGCACAGGGTTCCACAGCATAACGGAGGAATCATTCCACCTACAAGGTAGGAGATTTTGTTTTACTATTACAAAACAACACAGAAAACCCGCAGGAATGGCAGGGTCCTCATATGATAAAAGAAGTTTACGAAGGAGAACTCTACAAGATCATTGACGCGTCTGATCACTCGTTGATTCAAACAGCAAAGGGAACAAACCTTCGTAAGTTTTACATGTAAAACTTACCTTTTTTAAAATTCTTTTTTCAGAAAAAGGTCATGGTTTAGCTATCATTATAAAGTGTAGCAAACTCAATTGTTATTCATCGCGAGATGATGTAAATCTTTCTACACTATTAATGAAACAGACTTACCCTAAATCTTTTGTGTCGTTATTTACAGCAAAAGATATCATAAGGCCACACTTGAGCCTAATACTACCAAGTTCAACATTCGAAGGGATGTTGTGGGGCTACGCATGAGCCCCACCAAAAATAAGCATCCATAAAATTCACGTTAACTTACCCCATTGCTTCTTTTAGCCTTGAGGACGTAATGAAGTGGGTCGCAACCCCTTTATTAAAGGTTGACAAATAAGTCAAAAGATTTCAAGGCCACACCATGAAGCCCCGCTTGATGAAGGCATAATGGAGTCATACTTTAATGTCATCCAAATCCTATAACATGATAATTTTTCCCCTATAGATTGACTAAACTTCAGGGTTGGCACAAAGCTTATTCGCCTGAATAATTGACAACTTAAGGCCACACTTGAGCCTTCACTTCATAAAGCGCAAAATATTACTCATGAATGATAAAGGGGCCAGACTAAAGTCCCCCAAAGTCATGGCAAGAGAAACAAGGGATATCATAGACAAAACTTGAGACTGCGTCCCTATATTTAACTCCCCAGGGGAAGGACACTATCCGAAGTCAAACTTAAAGATCGACATAAATTGTTCATACAATGGCCAACATAAACCATTGACAAAATGTAAATTGTCTAAAGGCGAAGCCGGGATCATAACAAATTGTTCAAAGGGTACATGCCACACTTAAGACTGAATTAACACCAACATGGTGACCTTCATTGAAGTTGAGAGGATTAGGGCTTCATAACAGGAAACATCTGCAGGAGGAGACATCAGGTTGGAGACTGCAACTAAGGATGGAGTATCTCTCTAAGAAGAAGGCAAGGGGACTTGAGTCCTTGAAGGAGCAGGTCTTTGAAGAGATGGAGGCTTCTTCGACAATAAAGCCTCAATAAGAGCTGAAGGATCTGCCACGAACTCATCCAACCAAGGGAAAGTAGTGGTGGCAAGATCATTACTGGCCTAAATATAATCTTTCTTGTAAGAAGAACGATAACCTTTCACCTTCGATAGGTCAAAAGGCTCCTTCATATCAGCAACTTGCTCGTAAGCCCTACACCTCCCATATAAGATAACGGAGGATACAAGCCTGCCAAAGAGGCTACCCATGTGATCACTATAAACAAGCTCCATCGTAGCATAAGGAACAACTTTAGATACCACATTTCTCCTAACATGTTTAAGCTCCTCAACCTCCTTTCGAAGGGACACTTCAACAGCCTCCAACCTTGCTTTTTCGGCCTCCAAAGAAGTAACTTTTGACTCCAAAGTCAAAAGGCTCAATTGATAGCCTGGCCACTTCTGACTCTCTAGGATCATTCTGTCAAGACTTACCTTATGCTCTTTGACTTCAGTAAAAAGAGTAGATATCTTCTCTTGGAGAGCCACTACAGTGGGGTTCTTCTCAAACTCAGTCATAGCCGCCTCACATTTAACCCATAGCTCCTCACACTCTTCCTCCCTATCCCACTCCATGTCCTTCATAACATCAAACTCACCCCTTAGCTTCTCAATAACCTGCAACAGCTCACGGGATCTCTTGTTAACATCATTGTCAACTACTAGCTTGTCTTGGGTAGCAGTGGTCATGGAAGAATCCAACAAATTCCACAATCCTTGTGGTTGTCCAGTTGATTTCTTACAATATGGAGGATAATAGCGAGATCTTGAGGGTGGCATAGTAGTTAGCATATTTAAGCTTAAGGGACATCAGGAGACCTAAGAAAGGAATAAAGATAAACATATTAGAGATCCCATGATGTATAAACATAAAGGGGTGGGGGGAAACAAGTTAAAGAAGGAACAGTCTACCTTCGTCATCATCAGACACTATCAAGAAGGGAACATCATCCTTCAAAGAAGAAGTCTTGGCACGGGTAGCATTGGAGGTTGAAGACCTAGGAGCAAATTTTCTCATGACAGGAGGCCTAGATAACCCTCCTCTAGTCTTACACTTCCTATCCTTTATCCGAGCAGCTACACTTCTAGGGTGAACAACAAACACTTCAGGCTTCAGGCTTTCCCTAGAATCTATCGTAACCTTTACAGGCTGGATCATAAGCTCTTCGTCAGCTTTCAGAGGCTCCGTGTTTACTAAAACAGATAGGGAACCAGTGCCGAAGCCCGGGGAAGGTTCCTTAGGCAAAACAATAGATCCTCATCATCTTTGGCATAGAAAAAGTTCCTAAAAGCCATTTCTGCAAGAAGAAAAAGTAAATCATATATCAGTAAAAAAGGAAAGAGAAGAAAAAACAAGAAAGATAAATACCCTTATCGCCCGCCATGATCGCAGGTCGTTGCTGACCATATTCCCACGAAGGTTTGAGGCCAGCCAAGAAAAGAATAGGATCAGGAAAAACATGAACACTCGTGGGATATCGACCAAGACGCTGGAACATGGGATTCTCTTCAATATTTAAGGGAAGTTTATTTGTGAAGGATTTTGAATCAAGTTTGTTTTACTCAGAAAGAAGTTGTGAACACTTGGCAGGGATAATGGAGTCTTGAACATAGAAAAACCGCTCGTGCCAACCTTCGATACGAGTAATGACCTTAGGGAGAAGATTAGGAACATGTTTTTCAGACCTTTTGGCAAAAGTCAACCATTTACCAGCTCGACACAAATTGAAGAACCATCGAAAGAGGTCGACATAGGGCTCACAACCATAAGCCTTGCACATGACAACAAAAGTGCTGAGCTTGGCATAACCAAAAGGGTTAAGCCTAGATATATAAACCTGAAAATATTTGAGAACTTTACAGAAGAACTCAGTAAGGGGAAGCCTAAGATTTACAAGAGAAAATGAATGGGTGTACAACCCGACATACCCAGGTAGGGCATCAAAAATGGTCTGATTAGATTTAGGTAAAATAACATGATATTCAGAAGGAATAGGGTAGAGGGTGAGAAAATCATTAAACTCCTCCTTTGAAAGTTCACAAGTTTGAGTGGCTATGGAATCTTTCACACTTATAATTAAAAAGATGGTGATTATTATCTTACCTCAGAGATAGATGAGTAGCAGTTTGAAGAAAGTAGAAAAGAAGATGATGACGATGGTAAAAGGAAAAGAGGAGTTTTTGGCAAAGTATTTATAGGTAATTCTCAATGCCTTTACGACCGTCCACGTGTAAAGAATAAGGGGTCATCCGGATATCAAATTAGAGGAAAAAGTAGGATAAGACATTTACGATTACCCAAGAAGACTGTTGAGTAATTTTCATTTAAAGACTCAACTAACTCCATGACAAGTGGACTTATACTTCAATGCATACAACACGCCTACTCGGGCCTTCGATATGGTCTACGATTTGGACTACATTTGAGGAGTCGAACGTAATGCACCCATAGATGCATGCATTAGATTTGACTGGGGGATTGATGACATACCCCGTCTCTAGCTTGGAGGCCTCCCCTTCGAGCTCGAATGGGATCTTCTCCCAATTGTACTTTTAAACCTTCGAATAGTTTTGAGTGGCATAAAACTGTCTTCGAGATGGTTACCAGTATGGGAATCTGCCACGCGAAGGCCCCAAACCCTTCGCGGTAAGGCCTTCGATGAAACTAGGGCAGAGGTCAGACTTGTTTAAGTCAAACACCCACGATCTCCCTCTCCACCTAGGCTTTTACGCCAAGGTAGAGAACGTGGTATACAGTTCCTGCAATCACCCCTCAAAACATGGGACACCCCCACGATCACTGGTTTTTGTGCTAGGCCTCATCTCATCCTATTTCTACACATATAAATAGATGGCAGGTCTCAGTATGGACTAATACTTTCACATGTTCATGGCATACTTAACATCTTATACCTCATAAAGCACATACTTTACTCTCAGCGGAGGTGATTTCGAGGACACCCTTGCGCTCACTTAAACATCGTGTTTCTATTTATGTTGTCATAGGTTATCCAAGACTTGGTAATCCCTTAAGCATCCCAAGAACTCTTCGATCCTATTGAAGCCTGATCGTGCCCATATTTGCATAATCATGAAGGAAGACCAATAACAAGATTTTGTTTTTCCAATTTGTTGAATGTTTTGAAGTTTCAATGAGCAAGTCTTTTATGCCAAAGCCAGTTGAGATTCTCAGAAGCTTTGGCAAAGAAACAAGATTCTTGAGCAGAAAATGTCATGTCAAGAACATAAACATCTCTTACTCTTGGAGCAATCTTTACAACTTCTTTGTTAGAGTTGAAGATTGTTCCTCTTTTCTCATCAAACTAAACAATATATTTAGCATCACAGAGTTGACTGATGCTAATTAAATTGTACGTAAGACCATTTACAAATGTTACTGTTATGAAAAGTATACCATTACATTTGATAGAACCGTAACCTTCAGTTGTGCATGTAGTGTCATCTCCAAACACCACCTTAGGTCTTGGTTGTTTCTCATATTTATGCAGGCTACTCTTGACATCAGTCATATGCCTTGAGCATCAACTGGCGAGGGGGGGGGGTTTGGGGGGGGGGGTCTAGGTTACCAGGATGGGCTTAGTAATGTCACACTTACAAACAATATGTGCAGATGGTTAGGTTTTGCTTAGGAACCCACTTTTAGTGGGTAGTTCTTAGATCTGCTAGCCTTTATATTTCAGTCTTATGGTTTGATTGAGACCTTCAAAAACATTTCTTAACTTAAAGTGGCTTCACCTCTTTGAATCACTCATTGTTCTTGTGAACAGTTGTGGTATGAACTGTGATAACACATGTTTCACAACTTTTTTCTGAACATGTGAGGTTTCTTGGCTGATTCCTCTCTCTATAGAAATGATCCCTGTTATGACCATATGTGTCATGATCATAACTTCCACAAATATCACATATGGGGTAGTTGACACAATCATCGGATAGATGATCGCTGAACCCACAGTGTATGAATGGAGGGAAGAAGTGTTTTTATGGTCTTGGGTTTCTAGACATGTTTATGGTGGATATGTATTCAGCATGATCACATGTTCTGTGATCAGTTCTCTCATACTTTTTACAAAATAGAACTTTATAACAATTCTCAGAGAGATGATTGTTTAATCTACAAAGATCACAACCATTTTTGAATTGTGTTTTGTATTCGTTTTGAAGTGCATTTTAGGGAACCTTTTGAGAGTTATTATTTCTAGAGTAAGATGACTGGTTCTTGCTAATTTTTAGTTTTAGTTCATTAAGTTCTTTCATTACAATGAGCTAGGGAGGGTTCAACTACCTTTAGTTTTCAAATTCTTTAGTTTACCAGAAGAGCTAAATTAGCTTTTGAAGCTAACAGCACACTTTGTTACCTTAGCATGAGCTTGGGATGGTTCATTTACGATGACACCTTTTAAGGCTTCAGCTTTGAATGTAGAATTTGACTTCAAAATTGATTTGATAGTCTTTGGTCCATAGATAGGTTCGGCACCAACTAGCTTCTCTAGTGGAGGAATAGGGGTGCTACATACTGAAGATTCATCTGCTGAATCATAATCAGTCGCAGAAGAGTCAGTTACAGCAACTAAAGGATCAATTGTGTTTCTTTGTGACTCTGCTGGGAGTATTATACCAATATCATGATTTGGAAAAATAAAACCTTTAGCTTCAGATAACCAGCGTCTTTCAACACTGAGTATGGACACTTTTGTGTCATCAACTGAAGATTTTACAAAGACCGAGTCTTTTTTCCCAGAACTAGAGGAAACTTCAATGAGTTGATCAACTCCCATAATTCTTTTCTTTTGAGTGGGAATTTGTTCACTGATACACTGATTTACCATATTAGAACTGTTAAACCATGTTTCAATAATAGTGGTTAGCTCTTTCAGTTCTTTTTTTAAGTTTTGATTCTCTTTGAGAATCTCGGTGTTTACATGCTGCATGGTAAGAAAATTAAGTTTTGCTTGTTTTAGTACTAAAAGTTGTTCTTTGCATGTATTCATATCTTGAACAAGATTTCTATGTTTTGACAAAAAGATTATTTCTTTATTCTTCAACATAGTTAAGATAAATACAAAAATAATCTAAATAGTTTTTACTATCATCATTATCTTCCATTTCAAGAAGAGTGTGTACCTTTCTCATAGAGATCTTTACCCATTCACCATTCCTAGCACCTTCTTTGCTGACAGCATCATTATCATCAGCAAGTGCCATGAATACCTTTACTTCAACCATTTCATTATCATCTGATGACACTTCTTCTTCATCCCAATCATAAGCTTCAGCAATAAGACCTTTATTCTTGACCATTGAAGATTTCAAAGCTGAAGCACTAGAACTAAGGAGAGCCAGCTTAGCCTTGACTTTGTTATACTTGGCTTCAATGTTTCTTGTAGGCCTCAGTTCAGGTTTGTACTGAGATGAGCTGAGAATTCTTGGTTGAGAGTTGTTTTAAAAAGGTGACTGAAAAGATGGGATTAAGGTTTTTGAAATGCAATCTCTTGCAAAGTGACCCTTCCTACCATATTTATGGCATTCAGTTTGGTCAGTTACCTTTGCACCACTGAACCTTTGGAATCCTTTTTTGAAGAATCTTTTAGATTTAGCTAAAAGGAGCTTCTTGCTTGATATTTTCTCAAGGTCATCCATGTACTCTGACTGAGTCTTGCTTCCTTTATCATCAAGACTATCTTGAAAGTCCTGGACAATAGAGGTAGAGATGAAAGCAGTTGACAAAGGTGTTGCAGAGACAAGAGATTTCTTCTTTTCAGTCTCATAAATAATGTCTATTAGGTTTCTTCTATATTTGTGTTTACCAAAATAGAGAAGCAAGCTTAGAATCATTTCACTTGAGTTAGTGTTTTAGATTTGGCAGAAACTTAGCCACTTCTTTGGTAACCCATTTATAAAAAACTAGATTTATTTCTAAGTTTGAAGATTGATGTCTCATTTTTGCTAATTCATCATCTAAGCGTTTAATCTGGTGAAAGTTTATGTTAGATTTTCACCTTCTTTGAAATTGAAGGTGTTGTAAACATAAATTTTAGATCCATGACCCTATTTTCTTTTCACATCAGAGGGGCCCTCATGATATAGTATCAGGTCTTCCCAGGTAGATTTGGCTGTTAAGTAGTTTATAACATAATTCATTTGGTCATCAGGAATAACTGACATAATGAGATTTTTGAGACTCTGATCTAGGTTAGCAGATTTTCTCTCATTCAGTGTCCATTATCCTTCAGGCTTCCTTTGACCAGCTACCATAGGAATAAAGGGGTCATTGTCAATGATGTTTTTGAATTGAGGTTCAACACCAGTGATATGGCACATAAACCTTTTCTTCCAATTGGTGAAATTTTCCACCTCAAGTAAAGGAGCAACATTCAACTGGCTACCCCTATATTTAAGAGTCTGTGTTACTTCTACTGCCATTTTTGATGGATCTTGATTTTAAAAATCTCTTGAGCAGTTATATAAAAGCTTTTAAAACATGTTTTATAAATCAAACTACTCTGATACCACTTGTTGGTCTGTTGATGTGATATAAGGTTTATCAAGTTAAACTAATCAATTCATGACAATTAAAGTGAGTTTTAAACAGATATTTATGAACAAAATAAAGAACAAGTTTAAATCACTCAGAAGTAACTTTTCAATGTTAGAGTTCTTATTAGGAATCAATAAAGAATCTATGCCACACTTGTTGCGGAATAGCAAGGTGTTGAATGACACTTGGGGTGTTTCTCTTCGAACTTAAACTCTAACAAAGTTAAGAGAGTAAGAAAATAAACTACTTGACTAGAACTGAAGCTTCAGCTTTAGCAGTTCTGTTCAGTTTGTTTAAGAGATAAATGAACTCTTCAATGTGTTTCACATTAATTGGAAGAGATAGCATTTACTCTCGATATCCCTTTCCTTTTATAGGTAAAGGAATTAGGGTTTACAAGTTAACCTAGTACACGCGTCAGACATCCAATGGGTGGTCTGCAGGATTACATTTAATGAGACTGTGATTTAGGTTACTAGGTATAGTCCTTATAGGGAAAGTGTTGTATGTACTTCTATAACAACTTTAAGAGAAGTAATTCACAAGGAGATTTCTTTATTCCTTTTAAACTAAACCTTTGAGTGTTGTCGTGTAGGTTGTATTTATTGATTATCAAGTTTTAAATTTATATTTAGCTGACTTATCCTAAAACAACACTTTAACGGGCAGTGTACCCGGTCAAGATGTAGCTTCGTTGGTAAGTAGGGCGTCGAACACTAAGAGCGAAAAAGTTAACCTTATATTCTATCAGTATTTTATTTAGTCTAATTAGTCTATGTTATTTCTAATTATTGTTAAACCTATGCTAAAACTAGTTCTAATGATAAGGGGGAGGGTTTCAGCCTGAGAGACTGGCACAGGTTTTGTGGTGACTTAAATCAATTCAATACACAATAATCGCGCAAGAAGATAATCAGAAGATAAAAGAGCAGTCAAGCCAAATGATAAAAAACTGTATTAGCCATATTAAATCCGATTAAACATTGGTTTGTTTGTTTAGTGCAATGAGTGCTTATCTCGAGGCGGCATATCATTCTTAAGACTTAGGCGGACTTCTTCCTAAGACCTAGACACGTTGAATCCTGTCACAATTAACGCATCCGCATAAAGCTTCCTTTTAGTTTAATTATAATCTATCTTAGGGATTAAAGCAATGGTGATATTGTTAAACCCTAGCCTATTGGAACATTACCCACTTACTGCTTAACGGTATTTTATATACTGGTAGTCCACTGTCCAAGTCTTTACCAATTGATTAAGAACGTACTCGTTGATCAAAGGGTCACCTGCCGAGCCAACTAAGCTCACTAATCTAAAGGCAAAGATATGAAATTATTTGTGATCCTATTGGTCCAGATATATAAGACACGATATGGAGAGCCATCCCAGTATCTAGATTACTTGGTCAGTCTCACTAGACCCAGTTGAATGACGGGTCGCATATTCAAGCACATAAACAAGTATGAAATGATAAACATAATTAAACAATCAACGATAAATTAAGCAATCAGGATTAAACAAACCAAACATTGAATTTTCATTAAGATGGCTAATAACCAATGGTATTAGCCCATAAACATTGTAATAATACAAGTATAATCAGACAACCAAGGTAAACTAACTTAGTTAAACAAATGATACCAAAAATTAAATGATTACAAGAGTATAGGAATTACACGGTGTCTTCTATGGAATTAGTATCGATGCTTGACCTTGGCTGCTCTTCTTTTATTCAGAAAATCAACCTTTGTGTTTATGGTATAAAAAATATGATTAAGCACACTGAAAACTCATTTTAAGTCTTCTATTTATAGTCTCTGAAAATGAGCTGATGCGCCGTATTGAATGAGGTCAATACGGCGTATTGGGTGAATTCCTTGGAGTGTGCGCTACTTTTACAATCAATCAGTAATAACTGTCTTCAATCACATTTACTGCATGATCTTTGATTATTTGACCAGCTGGATACGGCATATAGAATCAGCAGGATACGCCGTATTAGGTATTGAAAGTTTATAACTGGGAAACTGCTCACAAGTGGACAAACCCCGATTCGACTTTGCAAAGAAGAAGTCGTCTTTTGGGCACCGACAAGGAACCAGAGCATTTTGGAGATGATGAGTTGCCTCGACCACCCGGTTTGCAACGACTTGCTAAAAGTCAACGTTCGGGTTCTAACTCGACCGCTAGCTTCGGTTCCAACCCGGCCGCGTATCAAGAATTCATCGCGGAACAATACGAGTTAGACCGCAAAGCCAAAATGATCGTGCTCGAGAGAGAGAGAGAGAGAGTGAAGACCGAAGGCGGTTGATCCAATCTTAAAGAATTGCGGAGGACATGCGTGTGCTACAAATCGACACACGCAGGAGGGATCCGGTCGACGCCGCTATCATCAACGCCCAAAAGGCAAAAATCCGAGCGGCATATCCACCACCTCCAAACTAGTCGGCGCCGCCAAATTTATGATTTTTAATTTTATGCATTTTAATTTTATGTCTTTTAATTTTATGTATTTTTTTAATGTATTGTTTTTTTAATGTAATGTTTTTAATTTCAATGAATTTTTTTTAGTTATATAAATAAGTGTATTTTAAATAAATATGAAAAAAAAATAAAAAAAAATGTATGAGCAGCCAAGAATTCTGGTGCCCAACCAATGCCACTGAACAGAATTCTGGTGCCATAGACATTTCTGTGCCTAAACTCGTCTTATAGAGGACATGGCAACTTATATAATAAGTAATTTAAAATTCAAAGATGGGTTATAGTATTCGTGCATTTTTGGGTCAAACATGAATTCTTCAAAACTTCGCCTCCAAGAGTTTCGTTTTTTCGAAGAGTTAGTTTCAATCATGTCATTATATTGCACATTCACATAGGCTCCTTCCATTCTTTTCAGCTCACAACTTTAATAACCCTAAACTACAACACATCGTTCGCTAGTAGTTCCTAGATCGAATACAAAAAAAGAAAATAAAAAAAAGAAAGAAAAACATAACTAATGTTGGGTTCTCGTCGACATCCTGTGAGTTGGAGTTCTTGCTCGGTTTAAATTTGATCAGGTCGTGTTCGGGTAAAAGGTTCTTCTTCATTTATCGCCGGTTTTATAGTGGGTCACTAAACCGAGTTTTGGGTTCATATTTCGTATACCTGCGGGTACGTAATGGGTTTCGATCGCGTTACTTTGAATTCTAGTGTTCGTGTTAGAGTGCATGGATGTTCGTATCATACATGTGTTTGTTTCCCATCTCAAACTATTTTTGTTTTGGCCTTGAAGTAATTCTCTTGAACCATCATCATCTTGATACAGAATAATGCGTACTCCATGTTATGAATTATATTAAGTAATGCTTATATATCCTACTATCGTAGCATTAATAGCAATTATAACCATTACTAATAAATCGAAGATGTAGGTCATGAACGTGATGGTTATAAAGTTTAGGGATTTAGCCGTACAATAGCAACGTACTTTCAGTTTTGTTCCATTTTGGTACGTGAACTTTTTTTTGTTCCACTTAAAGTAACGAACTTTCAAGTTTCGTGTTAATTTGCACCGTCAAACTTGTTTGACCGGATGAGCTATATTTTTGGTCCACTTAACGACCGTTTGCAACGTTAGGCTTTTTAGCCAACGAACGTTTGCACCGTTAGTCCTTTATACTAACGGTTGTTTATTTTTGTTTTATAATTAATTTTATACGTAATTTAATTTTGAAAAAAAAATAATTTGAAAAAAAAATTAATTTTGAAAAAAAATTTAACCAATTTTTTTTTCTAGTTTTTAAAAAAAAATTTAATTTCGAAAAAAATATTAATTTTGAAAAAAATAAAAAATTTTAATTTCTAAAAAAATTTTAATTTTGAAAAAAATTTTAACCAAAATTTTTTTTTTAAAATTTTTAATTTTAAAAAAAAATTAATTTCGAAAAAAAAATTAATTTTGAAAAAAATTCTAAAATTTTTTTAACCAAAAACCTTTTTTTTAAATAATTTAAATTTCAAAAAAAAAATTTAATTTGAAAAAATAAAAATTTTAATTTCATAAAAAAAAAAATTTAATTTCTAAAAAAATTTAACCAATTTTTTTTTTGTTTATATTTTTAATTTTTAAAAAAAATAATTTCGAAATATAAATTTCTAAATTTTTTTCAACAAAAACCTTTTTTATAGAAAAAAAAGTTAATTCTAAAATTTTGAAAAAGTTAACCAAAAAATTAAATTTCTCGTGTTTTTAAAACAAAGTATTAAACAATTTTATAGAAAAATGTTCACGTACTAAAACGAACATTAGAAATAAGTTCAGTACCAAAACGGAACATTAGTAAAAAAAAGTTCACGTGCCACGTAAGACTATTAGCCGATAACTAAAACTTTTTATCCGGTTGCCTATCCAAGTGGTGCAAAGTAACACAAAACATGAAAGTTCGTTACATTGAGTGGAACAAAAAAAAATTCACGTTACAAGATGGAACAAAATCGAAAGTACGTTGCTATTGTACGGCTAAATCCCATTTTTTTTTTTTTTTTTTGAACGGCAAATGGAATTTTATTAAAAAAGGGCTAGAAAGAAACTAGCAGACGATATACACGCAAAAACGATCCAACAAACAAAGAACGAAAAGGAACAGAAAAACTCTAACGAAACGAACTCGCAAAACAACCAAAGGCTATTAGAATAAGAAAGATCCCACCATGGCGCCAACTGAATTAACTCCCATGAACGAAACCGAACACCCGAGGCATCATACCAAAAAGCGATCTAACCGGCATCCTTTGTTTGTCTCGATAAGGCATTATGAAGAAGAATAGCTTCTTTAACGTTGCCATAATAACTCCAAATCTGAAGATCGCTAGGAAAATAATCTTTCCACGAACGTAGTTGCGCGAGAGAGAACAACCCGTGTATATTTCCATTGGGGTCTCTATAGCTCCATCGTTTATCAGAATCTATCTCGTCACTAGTTAGAGGACCAATATAATCAATCCACGAAGAACCAGACTCAACAGCAATATTTAAATCATTACCCGGGGGTGTAGATGGAGGCGCAATGATGGAGTCTTTTTCAGGAGCAATAACTGGCGTAACATCCTCATTATCATCAGTGGTAACATTACCACAATCACCCTGAGAATGAACTCCAAGAATCTCACCAGCATCATCTTCCAAATTCTTTTCCATGCAATCCTTAATACACCCATCATTATACAAGACCGAATCATCACGAATCTCGCCTTCTTCAAAGGAGTCCACAAGATCACTTTCCACCCCACGAACATCCTCCTCTCGCAAAACCCGACTAGAAGGCGACACCGAATCATTGTTAACATTCTTAGGGGAATCTGAATCACAACTATCGACATCCAAATGCTCCTCATTTTCCAAACTTTCATCCAAACTAGGACCCTCTGCATCCTTCCTTTCCAGAGGATTAGACTCGGAATTGACCTCCATCGATTCAATATTGGGCGCCCAATATGCAAACTCAGTAGCGATAATACGATAAGTCCGATTACGATATGAAACTATAAAGGACTCTATCACACGATGTAAAGACTCTGTAAGGACACAAACCTTCCCATGAGACATTGGTCCATCACTTACCATATCCGTAAACACGCTGCTTCCCCACCGACCACCCAACTTCTTATAAACCTCTGGAGCCCATGATGCCAATGGCAGACCCACCAGGTCTATCCAAACACATCTTTCATCTGGAATAAAATCGTGAGAAACATCTTTGAACTCCAAAAATATCTCTTTTAACGCCTTTGAAGTCTTGACGCTTTCCACTTGATCCATAGAGTCGAATTCCAACCAAACCCAACGTCCCCCAACATATCTAAGACCAACATCATCGAATCCCTCAGAAGACATATGTTTTAGAAGCTCTGAAATGACACTTAAATCTTTAACTTTAGCAAGAATACTACGCTCCATACCATCCAAATCAATACAATCGTCTACCGAGATAGACATCACCGCTTCATTACCCGCTTCCTTATATACCTTGTTACAATCCGACACCCCCACAGATTCTGCTCCAGCATTACTTGTACCGTATTTGCCCGACATGTCCACTGATTTGTTGCCCAGGACCGCTTTAGCATACGAGTTAAAAGACTGAAAAACATTTTCGTTGATACTAACAGATTGAGAGTTCGAACCTACACTGGGTTTGCCGTCCCCAGAACGTTCCACAGGTCTATTATAAGTTCGACCATACTTCGCCACATCGGCAAATAAATGAAAACCACCCATCCATGCCGTTCTTAGATTGGAAACTAACTGATTGATATCATTAACGTTTATAAAACGTACAAAACCAAATCGATGACCCGATTTGGATCTCTTTGCAGCTATGTAAACATCGATCACCACACCCCATTTGTTACAAATATCCCAAAGATCTTGGACCGACGCATTCCATGGGATATTAGAAACAAAGATTGATGAAAACGACTTATGTTCCTCACGAAAATTAGGATGGGATTTGTTGGGAATACCTTTGTTACGTTGCTCTTGACGACGATTATTATCGAGATGATCGTTCCTTTTGCTTTCTGAATAATTATTAGATCGGTGACCTGTGCCAATTGCCATCGTTATTTAACAACAGAATAGCCAAGATCCGAAAATAGGATTGAAAACGCCTATCATTTGTGAAGATCTATGTGCGTTTGGATTTGATTTGGATTTGATGTGTAATCGGAGGAAGAATTGTAATCGGATTTGGATTTGATGTTGCAGGGTATATGGAATGATAAAGTCACGCCGCCATGGGAGTTGTTTAGGGGATTAGGGATGGTCAGAGATTTAATTGATCGGCTATGCCATGGGAGTTGTTTAGGATCAATTATTAGTTTCTACTATATATTTCTTGTTGTTTGACTTTTGTTTTGGATGTTGGACTTTGCTATAGTTGTTGAGGAATTGATTTGGGATATTGTTTGGGATATTGATGATTCTTGTATAGGATGTTTGGAATTGGACACACAAAAAAGTGTATAGGATATTGTTTGGGATATTTGCCTACTAATGATGAAAAAGTAAGAAAAACTAAACGTATCTTATGTTACTTATAACTAGGGGTATTAGTCATGTCGGGTTGGTCGGGTCGGGTTAGGGAAGAATTTGTTAATAAATTTCGAAACAAGATCGTCCCATGTTTCAATCGACCGAGGGGGTTCTTTTTCTAGCCAAATCCGGGCTGCCCCTTCGAGAGAAAACGGGAAAAGCATAAGCTTCACCGACGTATTTGGTACGTTCGGAATCTTCATCGTAGAAGTGATCTTGTTGAAATAACGGATGTGAGCATGTGGGTCTTCTTTATCATTGCCAAAAAATTGCTTGTTTTGGACAAGATTCAGAAGACCATGCTTGATCTCAAAGTTATTCGCGGTGATTTCAGGAATAACTATCGCATCCTCGTAACCCTCGGTGGGTGCTTCGAGCAATTGCGCCATAGTACGATTATCAGCCATCGTAACTATGGGAGGATTATCAGGTTTCTCAAGATTAGATGATTCAACAGAAGTTTGTCGAACTTGTGGTTGTCGACGTCTACGGGCTTGAGAACGAGTGCGCATGCACAAAATAGAAATACAAAAAGAAAATTTACACTAATTTTTTTTTGGTTTTTCAATGATTTATTCACAATGTATTTTACCGGACAATGAGGTAGGACAACTTCAACCAAATAATCTACTTACTTCACGGTAGCTCTCAAAAAGATAAACGCACAGGTGAGCGGAGGAGTAGGAATAACGCGAAGCTTATTTCTCCTTTCGGGTCGTAGTTCCTTGGAACAACCCTCCTTATACCCACTTTATAGTTTGTTTAACTTTTCAAGGTGAGCCGTACGTCGTAAGAGACACAAATGACAAGTTTTTAAATCTTTTGTTCGAGTTGGGAACCAACAAGTTCACCGGAAGTTATTATGATTAATTAGTATGACAGCGGATACCTATATTACCTTGTTTAATTATGGACTTTTAAATAAACCATTTTAGTCTGAACTAATACATTTTTTTCTTTGGTTTTTATCTGATAATTATACTAATAAAAGAAAATGAAAAATATTTTTGTATTTTTTATATGTTTATAAAAGAAAATATTCACAGATTCAAACACAATTTGTCAAACGTAACGATAATCGTTTTCACAGCCTCCCCGGCAACGGCGCCAAAAATTGATTGGTTAATTTTATACTAAATATATAATATATGATAAAATATAAAATATATATAAGTCTAAAAATCAACAAGATCAATAAAACCGAGAAGTAGTATAGAGTGTTCCCGGGTCGTTTATCCCCAACGAGGCTGTGCTGGAAAATCGATACAGTCGAAGATTTGAGTTTGAAAGAGAAAAATGATTTGAGAGTGTGTAAAGTTAAATTAAACAATAACAAACAAAACGTTTAAGAAAAAAAAACCTAAAAATTAAGACAATTAAGCTAGAAAACGAGGCTACGAATCGAACAAAAGGGGAAAAACCTAAAATATTCAAAATAAACCTACGAGTATTCTTCACTTTTAAACTACTATAGGAGTCAAATAACGAAGAATGAACAAGCACTAGACTGATACGGAGTTAGTTGGCCAACAAAAAAGAGTAAGACAAAAACGCACCCGGAACCGTTCTTTAAAATTCAAATGTTGTTTAAAAATGTCACTCGAAAATTTTTATATTTTTCCTACAAACTATATGACTAAATAAAATTTTCTAAAAAAGAAAAATATTTTTTTGATAATTTTTGTATTTTTTATGAATTTTTTAAACTTTTAACGAAATTAAATTGTAAAAAATATTAAATGACTTTGAAAAATTCTGAAAATTTTACTAAAAATACTTCACCCTATAACTAACCTACGAAAAATAAGAAACAAAAAATTGGCTTATTAATAAGCCCGAAAATAAGCTATAACAGCTTATGGCTTACAAAGCCAAAAACGTCCTTAAATACCAAAGCCCTTGGGACTATAACGAAAAAGTCCCAAGGGCGCAGCGGTATGTGTGTGTAAAAGGGGGAATGTATCGAGGGTTGAGACCCGGGTTCGAGTCTTGCTCACCCGGGTCACCCCTTGTCTTTCCCCTTTTTTTTTGGAAAAACTTTGTGAAACAAAGTTGTTAAGCTCGGATGTGCATTCAACAATTTTCAAAACTTCATACTTTTTCTAAAGTTAATTAAATACAGCTAAAATTAGCTTTTAAAAACGAACCTGCAACTTAAAACAAACTTACAGCGTTGTTGCTAAGTCATTTGGACATTTGGGACATTGAGCTTAAAACTTGTACTACAAAAGCTAAAAGGGTTGTCTAAACCTAACCTAGATAAGCTCTAAAAAGCTAAATTCTACAAACTAAATAAGCTAACAAAGAGCTTAAGTGACAGAAACCTAAACTAAGCTTAATATGCAAAAAGCTAATAACAACTAACTCAAATAAGCAAGCTAAAAGGAAAATAAGCACAACAACTTAACAATCTATCAAAATAAGCTATTAGGAACACAATTTAGCTTATGAAATAAGCTGAATAAGCCAAGAGGGAAATAAGCAGTTCTCTACACTAAGCTAGGCTAAAACAGTAAAGAGGCAACTTTGGGATCAAAAATAAGCTAGTAAAGGGCTTGTTAAGGACAGAAATTGAGAGGGATTATCTAAGGGCTTATGGGCTCTCAAAATAAGCCAAAAGTTAGGGCTTATGCACACTAAAAAGCTAGAATGCAAGGGCTTAAAGTTGGCCCTTTGCACCAGGGGAAATTAATGCTAACACAAGGGCTTATTTGACAGCTTTTTAAAAGCTGTCAAATAAGCTCAAAATTAAAAGATAAGTTAAAACAGCTTAATAACACCAAGAAGTGGACTTGTGCACAAATTTTTGGCTCCCAAAAACCTTTTAATCCTGCTGATTTTAAAGAATGAAAAAGGCTTTTAGCTTTTTTTTTTAAAATGACACTTAAAAACATGGTGGATTTGACTCAACAAGTCAAATAACCAAAGGGTTTCTAAAAGCTTGTTTTAAACACACAATGACACACTTTTTGACACTAAAACTCAAGTATCCAAGTGCTTATCTAAATAAGCACTTGTAGCTTCTTTTAAAAAAAACAGTTTCAAAGGTGGCTTAAGAAAACTTTGAAAAACAATTTCCAAACTTAAAAACTTTTAAAAACAGACTTAGGGTAGCTTAATACTTAAGCTAAAGTTACCTTAATGACAACAACCCATACCAAAAACTATTTTTGACCCGTTTTTCATGTTAACCCAAACACCCCTTTAATTACTAAAAGCTGATTTTAAAACACACAAGAGTTGTTTTAAACTTAAAATTCTTTTAAAAACTACCACCACTAAGCACTAATAAGTAATAACAAGTAAAAAGCTTAAAAAATAAGCACTTAAAACAGGACAATAAGCTAGGACAGAAATAAGCATTTCTTGACAGTTTTAAGCAAATTACATGGAAATGAAGTGAAAAGTACTAGGAAGCAATACTTTAGCATAATTAAACACTAATAAGCATAAAAAGACATTAATAAGCTGAAAAATAAGCTAAATAAGCTATTGCTACAGTAATAAGCAAAATTTAAAAGAAATTGTACCTTTAATCCTTTGCTCAAAAAGGATTTTTTGAGACCTAATAAGCTCTAAGTCCTACCCACAGCTTATAAATAAGCTAAGACTAAGCAAAACCCAATAAGCCTTCCAACTTTGCTTATTCATCCATGCTTGATCACACATACAGTAGCTTTTACTCTTTCTTTTTTTGAATTTTTCTTTAAAGTTTTGTTAAAAACAAGTTATAGAATGGCTTATACTTGAGAGCTTAAAGATTTAAAGAGATGATTGAAGCTTAGAACACAATAAAAAGCTTAACTGAATTTTCATTAAAATTGAAGTACAAGTACATGAAAACTTTTAAACTGAAAACTTTAAACTTAAAACACTAAAAACTATTTAAAACTACACTTAAAAACTACCCTTAGCCTCAAGGGCTTTACAATGCTTAAATAGGAAAAAACGACTAGGGTTCTTGCTCTTTTTCTTGTCTTCTTCCTAGTGTGCTTTCTTGTAGACACACAAATGAAGTGTGTTTGTTTTGTGAGAGCCTTCAAAAGCTAATCCCAGCCATCCATGGTCCTTGTGCTTCTTTGAAATTGATCACAGCCCTCGAATCTAATCTTTGAAAAATGGGTGGATTGCCAGCTTGGCAGTCTTACAGCTGGGAAAGTTTAGTGGATGAGGGGGGTGATGTTTACCCAAGGTGTAGAAGAGATGCAGGGTAAAGGAGGGGAGGCTAACCCGTGAGTTGGTTGAGGTTTGAAAATGGCGGGAAAAGGGGGTTATAAAAAGGTAAGGGGTGATAGGGCGTGGGTTTGAGATTTGCCACTTTTGGTCCTCCAAAGTGTATATAGGGTTTGCAGTTTTCGTCCTTGTGGTGGTGTATGTTTTAGGAAATTGGCAGAAATGCCCCCTCAGGGTTATATGGATTGTTGCAGTACATGTCCTTGTTAGTTATGGTTTAGGGGACTTGGCAGAAATGCCCCTTGTGGTTTAACTTTGAGGACTTGGCAGTTTGAGCCCTTGTCTTCATTTCTCTTGATTTCTTCTTCAAATAAGTTTAAGGATTTACAAGTTTAGTCCCTAAACTTACTTTTCTTGACTTTTTGGCTTCGGGGTTGACTTGGGTTAACTTCCTGTTGACTTTTTTAGGCTTTTTGTTTGACTGGACTTTGTCTTTTTCCTGCTTTTCCATTCCGAGTCCGGTTTTGTCGTTTTG
>BQNB010079161.1:0-18056 GCA_026074375.1 Tanacetum coccineum
CATGAAGTTAAATCCATAATCTAGCAGTTGATTTTGCATCCAAAGTACCTGAGCACAACAACTTGCAGCTGCTACATATTCTTGCATTGCCAAGAGACCAGTCTTCTTCCAAGATATTGACATCCTCCTGAAGTTGATCGTCTATCATGATTGTCCCCAGCATAATCACTAAAGATCCTTTGAAGGTAAACCCCTAACCAGATTGCCTTTAACCAACTTGTTGATATTTTTGAAGTTGACATGCCCCAGTCTTCTGTGCCATAGGACAGATTCATCCTCTGTTGCCTTTGCAACCAAACAAGTGATTCCACCAGAGGGAATAATATTCTTTAGATCCAGGCTGTATAAGATACTGCTCTGATACCACTTGTAGGATCGATATTCCTTTATGAAACATGCTGTATACATCATTCTTTCTAGGAGCTTGAAGTATCACCAGGTCTTCATCAACAAACTTAAACTTTGGAGATAGGATACTAAAGTCAAATTTTTTGAAATGTCCTTGCACATATTTGTTCTTGACTTAGAAAATACGTGAGCAGTAGTTTGCTGACTTGAAAGCCCCAAAAAGAAAGTAAGATCACCCATGGAACACATCTTGAATCCTTTTGCATAAGATCTTCAAAATCCTTTCACCATTAGAAGACTTGTAGAGTCACAAAATACATAACATCAACATAAACCTGTACCAACATGATGTCTCTTCTATCCTTCTTAATAAACATAGTTTTATCAATAGCCCCTCTCCTATATCTATGTTTCAAAAGAAAAGTGGAAAGTCTTTCATACCATGCTCTTGGGGCTTGATTACAGCCATAGAGTGCCTGATGTAATGTGATTTTTTTAGTCGAAGTAACTACCTGTAGACCTTGTTTGGATGAGAAGGATCTTCAAAACCTGGAGGCTGTTTGACATACACTTCTTCTGTGATGTTGCCATATAAAAATGCACTTTTGACATCCATCTGATAGACAGTAAAGCCCATGAAAGATGCAAATGCCAAAAAGAGTCTAATTGCTATCATTCTAAGCACTGGCAAACCCTTCATCAAAACTACAACCTTCCTCTTGTCTGTACCCTTGAGCAACCAGTCGTGCTTTATTCTTGATAATAGTACCCCGTTCATCTCTCTTGTTTCTAAAAACCCATTTAGTTCCAATCACTCGCTTGCCATCTGGTAAATCACATAATACCCATACATCTTGTAGCTTGAATTGAAGCAGTTCTTCTTGCATCGCTTCAACCCAACTTTCATCTGCTAAAGCTTGAGAGACTTTCTTGGGTTCCTCTTGAGATAAGAAACAAGCAAACAAGCATGTCTGCTGATCTTTGTGGTTAGTTCTATTTTGCTTGTATATAAAAGACAGCAATGCTTGATGTTGGTCAGAAGCACTTTCTTTAAGCTTTCTTCTTGTTAGAACCCCAGCAGTACTTTTACCAATAATCTGACTTTGAGGATGAATCTTATGAATTCTAAGTGTAGGAGTAGAGCTGACATCAATGGTAGGATCCATGTTGTTGTAGTCAGGCGCTCCACCTTCCTCAGTGTCTGTATTTTCATCATCAAAAGAATTTGTAGAGAAAACACCATCTTTTGGAACATCATCATCAGAATCTGTAGGTGTATTACCAGTACTTTGAGAAGGTGTGTTAGCAGTACTTAGAGTGAAAGTACTGTTGACACACTCTTTTCCCTTTTCAAGGGCTATTCTCCTCTTTTCCTTTTCAAAAGCATTCCTTTAAGCATCATTAATGAATTTTTAGCAATAGATTCTTTATGCATCAAACACACCAGCTCATCAATGTAGAGCTTGTTCTTCAGAGACAATGAACTCTTTGTCAGAGTATGTTCCTCTGAAATGCCTTAATCCTGAACTGCAGCAATGCTAGGACCATGAAAATAAAACTGCTGGTCATCTAAATCTTCCACATCAACATAAAAAGCTGTTTTCTTTTCGTCCTGAATCAACATAGTTTTTTCGTACTACGGGAATGTAATTCAATTGAAGAGTTAGAAGTTCAAGATCACAAACATCCAAATCAGGACCTTTCTTTTGGATTCCTCCTGATACTCCAAGAAAGTTACATGAAGACAGTCATGAACCCTTTCATGTAACACCTGTTATAGACTCTAAAACCTTTGCTGTTAGTAGAGTATCCCAACAGATAGCCTTCTTCTGATTTGCCATCAAACTTACCCAATTAATCTAGGGTATTAAGAATAGTCAGAGGACATCCAAAAGGTCTCATGAAACTGATGTTTAGCTAGATAATTCCCCATCAAAATTCATACGGAGTTCTTATCATCTGAGGTTTAGTCACCAAAACTCTATTAAGCACATAACAAGCAGTATTGACTGCTTCAGCCCAAAATTGAATAGGTAAAAGAGAATCTGCTAACATAGTTCTAGCAGCTTCAATGAGAGTCTTATTCTTTCTTTCTACGACACCATTTTGCTGTGGAGTCCTTGCAATGCTATATTCTCTCTTGATTCCTTTCTTGGCACAAAACTCATTCATTAAATGATTCTTGAACTCTGTTCCATGGTCACACCTGATGGTCTTCACTTTTATGTCCTTTACATGTATTCTAACCCACAATCAAATCATGAAGATATCATATGTCTCATCCTTGTAATCCCAAGGAAAAATACCCAACTAAATTTAACTACATCATCAGAAACCACCAAGCAAGTACTTTTTTCCTATTTACACTCTCTACTGAAACAGGTCCAAATAAATCCATATGGAGCAATTTTAAAAGGCTCCTGACTGTATCGTTTTCTTCAATCTTCTTGCAAGAAGCCATGTGCTGTTTACCCTTTCTACATGCCAGAACATGGAATGATTAAGCTTGAATGTCCTTGGAAGGTACACCCTCTAACCAATTGCCTTTAAATCAACTTTGTTAATATCTTGAAGTTGACCAAATGCCCCCAATCTTTTGTGCATAAACCAGCTTCATCCTTTGTTGCCTTTGCAACCAAACAAGTTATTCCTCCAGAAGGAATGATATTCTTTAGATCCAGGCTGTATACATCATTCTTTCTAGGAGCTCTAAGAATTACCAGATCTTCATCAACAAACTTGAACTTTGGAGATAAGATAAGACACTCCTTATCAGTGAAGAGAACATTATGCTTCTTATCACAGATTTGAGAAACAGATAAGAGATTGAACTTAAGCTCCTCAATATAGCTAACTATTTCTCAAGTCTAAGCATGAAGATCTTGATGGTTTCCTTTTCCTGAGATTCTTCCCTCCCTTTAGAATCATTCCAAAAGCCACATAACCACCCTTGCATTCTTAAAATTCTACAGCGTTTGTCCTTGTCATCCTGTCATACTTCCAGAGCATTCCACCTGTCAATAATAGCATAATCTTTGAGATCTTCTTCTGGATTGCCCTTTACAAACAAGTTAAAGAATAAGAACCTTTTAGGGACCCAAGTCTAACTACTTGGATACCTAATATGGAGTTACATACTCAAATTGCTTAGTGTGTAAATCCATTATCCCTATTTACAGAATCTAGATAAGCTCCTTTTGGTCTCCATGTTTGATTTGAATTTATCATGGCACTCCTTTTGACACTTACATTTTGTGTAAGTACTGTTTGTGATCCAACAGTACTTTCTTTCTTAACCCAGATAGATTTCATAATTTTCTAGGTCCTATTATGGTCTGTGAGGAGTCCTTTGGTAGAGGACATTGATGATAGTGAAAAGCTTGAGGTTCTACGTTCTTAATATATATCCATCCGTGATAATAAAGTCTACCCAGTACTTCGTGAAAGTACTAAATGCTGCAAAGCTTTTTTCGTTACTGTTGACTCCTGATCTAAGCAGTACCTCGATAAAACACATTATCAGTACTTTTGAGTACTAGTTTGTGTCGTTTTTGCTGGCAGTACTTTTCACCCTTCCCTTGTAAGTACTTGCCGATGGGATAAAACCTCCATTGGTTAGGGTACCTAGAGTTCCCTGATAAGTATTATGTTCACCCTTTGGATGTTGTTCAGACTGGTCTTTGTGTCCCCTCTGAACCAGTATTCCCTTATTTTTATTCAGTTTGGTTTTTGAAGGTTCTTTCATTAGATTATCAGTCTTTGATTTAGGTGATGTAGGACTGTAACAAACTAACATAATTTTACCCCCTTTGTGCCCAGAGACCCATTTTCCTAAACTTGACCAACACTGTTTTGACTGCTAGGTGACCTGTTTCGAAAGATGTTTCAACTATTTTTTGAGTTCAAAACAGTTTCTTTTTGAATTTCTGTAGAGTTAAAACAGTCTCATTCAACATCACTATCAACCCAATCTTCAATTATACTTATTTCTAATCATTTCTGGTTGACTAGACTTGTATTCTCTGGATTAAAACCTTATTCTAATGGCTAGTTTCATACATCCCTGTAAATGAACAATTGCCCTAGTGGTATATAGTAACCTGTAGGTGAGGTTACTGAATGAAATTCCTTTTGTATATTTTTTGAAAATTTGGTATACAAAAGATTCATCGAATTTGTATCCATCGAATTTTCCACTTCCATACCACAACTAGACTCAACCCCCAAATCCCTATACATGATTACTCAGACAAATATCTTTATTTGTTTTAGGACTTCATTTTGAACTACAAAGCATTGTCCATTTTCAAGTTTTTACCGTGAAATCCATCTCTTTCTTTAAGGCTTGATCTTAGTTCCCTTTTTTTTTCTTCTAGTTTCAAGATCCCTCATCTTTAAGTCCTCTTCCATTTGTTTCATACTATCACCCCATGCATATTCATGATCTGTTCATGTGTTTTAAGTATGACTTCTAATGACTCTAACTCATTTGATATCCTAGAATTTCAGTCCAGCCTTTTGAAAATTGATCTCTTTCGTTGATAGCGTTCAGCACCTTTTTATAAGATTTACCTACAATTTGGAACTAGTAAGGTACCTCAGAGTGTGTATGGCATTTTAAGTCCGTTTTTGGTTATTTTAACTTGTTTTTAAAGGTAAAAGGTATGTGTAATTAAACACATACCATTGCTCCAGTCAAAATCACCAAGTCCATCTTGTCCAAAGTGCACAGGTTCTGCATCAATCTCCATGCTCCAATCATCTTTTTCAAGTTCAGTTAGTGCCATCATAGCAAATGTCATTGGTTCAGCATCAAATTCCTTGGTCTAGTCAATTTCTTCATTGTTGTCTGTTGCCACCAAGGCTTTTGAGTTTGAATCTTCAATAGCCACAATCTTCTGTTACTTACGACCATTTGCTGCACTCCCTAGCAAAATGACCCAACTTTTGACAATTAAAGCATTCAATCTTTGACTTGTCAAAAGTGATCCCATTCTTTGGCTTGAGGTCAATGGGTCTTCCTGTTTTTCTCATAAACTTCCTTATTCTTGCAGTTATCATAGCCACCTGCCATCGAATGTCAATTTCTTCCATAGCATCTTCATCAATTTGCAGCAGGTCTTCATCATCATGAGTTGTAGGCATATATGCTTGTTGAGAAAAGAAAGAACATATGATTTCATCTAAATAAGAATCATAACTAGGAGCAGTTTTCACCTTACTTGAGGTAGCCTGAGTATATCCTTTTGAGATATTATCTGGGTCAGCAGTACTTTGTTTCAAAGTACTGCCCTTGACTTCAGTGGACAGAAAAGCAATGTTTTGTGAATTTGAAGTTGAAACACCCTTCAATTCATGCTCATACACCTTTAAGTTGTTGTAGCAACGACATGCCACACAGATCATTGTAGCAACGACATGCCATACAGATGGTAAACTTCTGAGAAACTTCAAATTTGCATCTTCAAGGGATACTTTAGCATCATATAATTCAAGCATACTAAGAATGTTTTGAAACCTTTCGTATGCTGAATCTAGCTCTTCTCTAGATCCAATAGTAAAAGTCTCGAATTGTTGTTTCAAAAGATTCTTTTGCATCTTCTTTGATGCTTCGTTACCACCAAATCTTGCTTTTATGGCTGTCCATAGGGTCTTTGCATTTGTGGCATCATGAAAACTAAGAAGATGTCTATCAGGAATTGCAGAAAGCAATATGTTAAGGGCTTTCTCATTGTTTCTTCTTGCGTTGGCAGCAAGTGAAGTTTTTGGTACTGACGAGGATGCAGGATCAGTTGTTGCTTGGTCTCCATTGGTGATTATATCCCACAGTATATGATCAGTGATGGCAATATACTGTCGCATCTTCATTGACCAAAGATCATATTCACCCTTCTTGATCATTGGGATTCTTAGTGCAGTGACGGACGAGGTGGGGGGGATAGGTTCAGCTTCAGACATCTTTTTGGAGTTTGAAAAGATTTTGAATGATTAAAGTTCTTCTAGATCAGAGTCTCTCCACAAGCTCTGATACCACTTGTAGGATCGATATTCCTTAATGAAACACTGATATACTGTCAACTATGCGGAATCTAATTGGCAGTACTTAAGAAGAACACACAATGCTTAATCAAACGTTTTGTATTATAACTCTTTGAATCTGCCTAAGATTGCAGATCCCTAATACAATACTAATCTCTAATATCACTAACTAATGCTTCTTGCTATTGTTGCTTTTTTGTTCACGTTCACGTCTCTTCTAATACCTTCCTAGAGATCCTTTTATAAACATAAGGATAACTCCAGTAGGTGTACAGTCCTTGTATGACATAAACACTAATCAATACTAATCATTAAAATAACTGTTACAAGATAATTACTAACATAACCGTTTAAATGATAATCCTTTAAGATTCCTTTATCCACGGCAGTACTTCGATCTTTAACTGGCAGTACTTTGACTTTCTACTTAGCAGTACTTTGACCTTGTGTCTTGTATGTCCCAACATCTTTAACATTGCTTTTTGAGTCTTAGAATTTAGTTGTAAGTAGTCATTCATAATCCAAAAAAGCCAAAAATATTAGGGTAGTCTGTCATTTTTATGTCCTTTTTCTAGATTAATCTCTTAATTAATTTTCTTAATTCTAGCTTATTTGTATTCTTCAAATGTTATTCTAAATATGTTTTAAGTTTTCTAGCTTTTTCTCTTAGCTTAATTGGCCTTAATTTTAACTTTAATAAAACAACTTTAAGCCTCTGTCTGAGTAAACTTTTTTAATGTTTTTTTTGTTAATTTTCAGCTTATTTTGATTTGCTTATTTCCTGTCCTTAGTGCTTATTAGTATTAGATTTAGGTCTGATTTAGCTTATTTAATCTTATTGTTGCTTATTTAGTCCAAAAAGTCCAAACAATTTTAGCTTGTTTAAAATTTTTTAGAATTAGCAACCTGTCACTTTTAAGTAACTAAATCTAGCTTAATAATAAGTTCTGTCAAAAGTTGTTTTATTAAAGTTGCTTATTGCTGCTTATTCTATAGCTTTTTCAAAAAGAAAAATAAAAAAAATATTTTTTACAAAAAGGATGTCACAGGTTTTGAACCTGTGACCTCCCCTTCACAACACCAACACCTCATCCACTGCGCCCTTGGGCTTTTCTCATAAGACCCTTGCATCATTAATTCCTTATACCTGTTTTTAGTTTTAGCTTATTCTTGCTTATTGATTTTTCACAGCTTATAGGTTAGAGCTTATTTACTCGTTTTTCTTTATAAACATTAGGAATAGTATCTAGTATTTTTATAAATTTTCTTAAATTTTTAGGATTAAGTTTAGTATTTTTATTTTAGTTTTTAGTATTATTTAGTTTAAAAAGTAGTTTTAATTAGATTAAAAAGTCCAAAAAAATATTTTCTGTCTTTTAAAAATTATTTTAAGTCATTTAGTTTAAGAAATTTGCATTTTGAGTTTTTAGAATTTTAATTTGTCATTTTTAGTTAATTAGTTAGTTTTAGTTTTTAATTGATTTAAATATCGTTAGGTTTTTAAATTGCTTTAATTTTCTTTAGCATGTCTTTATGTGTTTTCCCTTTGCGTTTTTAGATCTAGAATCCAAAACTCAAAAATATTGAATATTCAAGCACGCGATCACGAACCAAAACAAGGTTTTCAATTCACACTTCGTCGGGATACGACATCCGGGAGATAAAATATTGTTTGTCCTCAAGTAATTTTTATATTAAACGGGATACTCTTTATATTATTACTTATTTGGTATATATATATATATATATAGACTATAATATTCGAATCAATACTCATCCTTTGACATCACTTGAAGGCTGACAATCTTCCTCAACATAGACCTTGTGACTTGATCTACTTGAAATCATATGCTTGATGTTCTTTGAGGAAGTTCTTGTTTAGCAGAGCTTGCGGAAGTGTATCTTTGAAATTCACACAAGAGGTTTGATGTATAATACCCAAATCAGAAAACATATTACTCATTTTACTATCCATAAACTCAGTACCATTATCAGACCTAAAAGTTTTAAGTTTGACATTAAACCGATAGTGTATCAGATTAAAAAAAAAGACACAAACACATCAAACACCTTATCCTTGGTTTTAACCAAGTAAAACCCAAACTGCTTTAGAAAAATCATCCACAATAGTCAAGATATACTTATATCCTTCTCTGCTAGGAACTCTGTAGGGGCCCTACAAATCAAGATGAACAAGTTCACCTAACTTCTTAGATTTGTGATCAGACAAAGGGAAAGGATCCCTTGTCTGTTTAGCCCTATGACATACTTCACACACAGGTACAAAAGAACTTTCCAAAATATTAAGATCATTATGCAAAGTGGACAAGACTTGATCAGCAGGTTAACCATGTTTTTTATGCCACAACAGTTTAGACACTTAAAATGACATCACCTTATTATACTTACCCAACTACAATCAGTTTGCATATCAAACAAATAAATTCCACCAGACTCACTACCATTTCCCAATGTTTCTTGCTTGGTCAAATCCTGAATATAACATTATTCTTCACCAAAACCAAAAACCTCTTACTATCCCTAATCAACTTGTTAACAGATAGCAGACTCACATAATAACCAGGAACAACCAGAACATCATACAAAATAACATTGTTGGCCAGTCTTAAATTTCCAGTATGACTTATAGTGGCTAAAGTTCCATTAGGATGGCCAACATCAATTTTTAAACTAGTTATATCCATAAAATTAAACATTCTAACAGTGGATACAGTCAAGTATTGGTTAGCACTTGAATCAATGATCCACAGGTTTAACATAAAATTTATAATTTGCACAAAAAATTAGAAAATTTGATATTAAACCAAACATTTACAATAAAGAAAGATGCTCTACATGCCATAATGGCATGAAAACTACCATAAAGATTATCATTGATCAAAGACAAAAGTTTCTTCATCTGCTCAGAGGTAAAACAAGAAGAAGAAGGACTGACAGAAGAAGGCTTATCATTACTTTTAACATCAACATTAGTAGTAAAACTTTGCTTAGCAGGATTAGAATATTTCTTAAAACAAGGTGGAAAACCAACAAGTTTAAAACGTCTCTCAATAGTATGACCTATTTTACCACAGTTCTTACAATTCAGGTTAGGATTAGGTTGTTATTAAAGTATTAGAGAAATAGATCCTTGGGTGTTGTTATATATAGCATTAAAAGTTCTCCTATTGTTGTTAATTTTTTTTGGTTTTAATATAAGATTATAATTATAATCACTCATTAATATAATCAACATTTACAATAAGATGGCGGGCAAACGAGCAACAAGCTGCGCCACAACCTCTTCTTGGATGGCAAAACCAATCCTACTAAAAATAAAGTTTTGTGTCTTAGGGGTCAAAAAATAAAGTTTTGTTAAATGACTTAGCAACAAAAGAAGTAGTATTTAGCTTAAATTCAGTAACACCATCGGACTCATGAACACCCCTATGAGATTCCTCTCTAGACATAATGATATAAGCATCTTTTACCTAAGGGAGAGGATCCATGGTTAAAACAACACTTATGACAGGCTAAAAACAGTCATTAAGGCCCATTAAAAATTATATCAACTTCATAAGCTGTTGATGCAATACAAACTCTTTACCAGCATCACAAGAACATTTAACTTCACAAGCAATTTGGTCAATGCATCAATTTCTATCCAAAGAGAGTTAAGCCTATGATAATAATTAGCAACATAGCTACCACCTTGTTTCACATAATAATTATTTTGCAAAAAATTGAAAATAACATATCCATCTACTTTATAATAAGTACCCTCTAACTCTTTCCAAACAAATGAAACATTCTCAGAGTAAACCAGTCCCATATAAACATCTTAAGACACAAAATTCATAATCCATGCTAAAACAATAGCATTACACATATCCTACTGAGTAGTTAAAACATCACTTGTATTATAAGACTCTCTTAAACAGGGGTGTTGATAGGTTCGGTTATCGGGTTATTCGGTTTGTTCAGTTCGGTTAATTCGGTTAAATTTTTTTTGGTCAACCCGAAAACCGAACCGAACTAGATTTCAACCGAACCGAACCGAAAACCAAATTTGAATTCGATTTGGTTTTCGGGTTGACCCGAATTACCCAAATTACACTATTTATTTAAAAAAAAGGAAAAAAACAACATAGATATTTAGCAAAAAAAAATTATTTTAAAAATAAAAAGTGTTTTTTTATATTTGAATAATATTTTATTGATCATTTTATATATATAAATATATAAAAAAATAGATATATTTATATAAATTTGGTTTCGGTTCGGTTCTCGGTTAAGACTGCTAAACCATATCTGTAGAAGTATCAAATCACTTAACAAGTAATCAAGAAAGAAAGTTTAGAGAGAGAAATGAGGGTTGTAGCACTTAGTGAGAGAAAGAAAGGAAAATGCAATATTATAAATGACCAAATGAACAACCAACCCTCTCTAAGGCATGGAGAGGGGTATATATACCTTGCATAGGGCCGGTCAAAATAAGGATGACTTATGTTGACCCGGTTAGCTTGGTTAGTTTCCAAATATTATGCTACGAGCTGTACTATTACAACTTTGGAAGTGGCCGAGTCTTTTCTCGATTTCTAACAATCTCCCCCCAAGGGAGGTCACTCCAATTTATAAAAACTTAAGCTCTACATTCTATGAATGTCTTCAATCTTTAGCTCGTAGTCTTGTTATCTTGTTCTTTATCTTGTGAATCTTGATGTAGCAATCTTTAGACTTTTAGGCTTTAGCTTGTATCTTTTTCTTGACTTGTATGTGATCTTTTGAGCTTCTTGAGATCATCAACCAAGCATAATCTCTTTTCGCCATCTTGTAATCTTTGCCTTCTTGTGATCTTGTGACTTCTGGACCAACATGCTCATACTGTTCTTGATGTTGAAAGCGAGTGTAACCATCTTTCTTGATATTCTTTAACTTTAACACTTCGTCACTTTATGGAGGACGTACGGTATCAACTTAATACTTCGTCACTTCAAGAAAGACGTACGGTATCAGAGTAGCAGAAGTCTTGAAACATGTACTTGAGCTTTCATGATGTTATTACTTATGTCAGTCGAGTATGAGCATGTGGTTGGTTTCGACTCGTCATCGGGAAACTGCTACCACCGTCAGGAAATCTGCATGAATGGGTTAGTGATAAACAACATATATGGACGAAAGTGGCTTTGTCACTTCGTCGAATACGGTTGTAACAACCATGGTTCCCCGTTAATCAGTATAAATACTGCCTGTAGAATTCTGAAGAATCTCCTTGATAGGGTTTCGCAGTATAATAGCCTTCTCATTTACAGAAGCGTCTCAAGCAGACATGCACGGTAAGTGTGAACCGGTAAGTTACTATCTTTCTAATTATGCGTTAATTGTGTTTAGCTTTCCTATGTCAAAATACCCGTGTTAGGTTCCATGGACATAACAGATACATGAAATTGGCATTTAGATACTGAAATCAGTCGTTGTGGCGACTACCTTATTAAATAGTTTTTTAACACATCAACAGTTTTAACACTTTTTCATAAAATTAATTTGTCAATTCATAAGCTGGACCGAATCAATATCCAGTATTACAAGTTAGATCCTTGTAGGATCTCACAAGTCACCTACAAAGAGCTGTTTGATGTTGGCTCAAGCTGGATTTCCATATTCACTTTGAATACTTACGTATCACTCGGGATGTTTTGACAAAATCTTTAAGATAATGCGTAGGACTCTTGATATATTTCTTGTTTTCACATTATGTGAATTAGCAAGCATATTTTGGATAGGTTTCCTAATGAGATTTATGGATGATCTTTTTTAAGGCTCTAGACTCGATAGTGCACTTTGGTTTTAGTAAACGGAGGCTAGAGCAGACTGCCGCCTTTTCAATACCAACTAACTCGGAGTGAGAAAGCAGATAGAAATGTGTTTAATCTCCATGAGAAATGAAACAAGAGTCTGTTGAGAGACCTTGAGTAGCTAGGGAGGGTTGTGCATTACGTCACTGGGTCCATGATGAATGTCTTAAATACCAGACAACAGTTTTGTATATCTGACAGTTTATGTATTGACCCGGTTTCTGCCTAAGTGTATGGAGGGCTTTTTTCTTTTACATTTTATCCTACAATTCTTTTTCATTTCTTCAGCCCCTTCAATGTTACCGAGGACTTCTGACTAGTACCTTGTTGGGTTTGTTCCAGTACTAGCTCTATTTCAGCCGGCATTATTCCATTATTCTCACTTTTACTCCTTTTTATATCATACCTATGGACTTTTACACTAACTAGTGGAATGTCCTTCGGTAGATCCCTTCGGTTCTGGCTGGATCATGGGAACAAATACCTAATCCTAACCACCTTATAACTTTAAGTAATTACAAACATGGTTGGTCTTTTGGTATTATTACAGCTTTAAAACAATGCAAAAATGCTCCCCCTCAATATGTGCATCGATATTTAAAAATGCTTAGCACATGAAGGGTGAAACTTGCACTTGAGTCCTTAAAATCACATCTTTAGCCATATATATTTAATCACATTTTTTCCCCTTATCAAAAATGTCAAATCTCTTGATATTTTGGATATCAATTGATTCAAATATTAATGGTTTCAGGGAAAAAAAGCGTTAATTATTTAACAAGCATATTAGGAGCATTAATAAATGCTCCTTAATTTATGAGGGTTATCTATTATATATATATATTTTATATATATATATATTATATATATATATTATATATATATATAATATTATATATGTGGTGTGTAGTGTGTGTGTGTGTGTGTGTGTATGTATAGTGTCGAGTATGTTAATTTGAAAAAAAATGAATTTATTGAAAAATTCTAGAAAATTTGTACTTAAACATTATTTATATCGCCTATTATTATAAGTCTATACTACATATTCATATTATTCACAAGATAAGGATTTGAGATTGGACCTGAGTTTTAAATGGTACACATCATAAGTTTGTAGTCCATCTCGAGTTCCCTTGCACCAACTAATCGCTCTAGATTTTTGATAATTTCCCTTTCTTGCAGCTGCTTATCGATCAACTCAAACATAAGACTCGATCTCTTTTGGTCAACAGCCATCCACTTCCTCTTTGGCATCTCCTTGTTGTAATCCAAACGAAAGTCGAGTACTCTGTGATGAATCTCATCGCAAACAGACTTGAGTGTGCCATCTGAGAACTTGCACAGCTCACTAGCTCGCAAAACTCTTTTCTGTTTGTCCAGGTCTTCATAGATAATTTCTGGTGGATCGTATGATGGAGTTTAAGGTTCTTTGAATTCAATTTCCGGAGAGGTCTTCTGAGGTTTGGTGATGTTAAGTTTTTCTGGTAACTCTCTACACCAAGCTGTAAATCTTCGACACGTCTCTTGAGGATTAGGCTTTTTGTGAACATACGAAGAGGCATAATAAAGTCAATAATAACACTCCCGTCGAGGTGGAATAGCTTGTGTTGAACAGCAATAAGAAGCATATCTTCAATGTCGTTTAGGTGTAGATCAACGAAGTCACCTTCTATAAACTTATAAAGCCGTTGATTAGATCTTTTCACCACTATCTCTTCTAAGTGACCATATCCATGCAATTTCTTGACACTAACACTCTTCACACCAAGAATCGCCTTAGTTGAGTAAACATTTTTCTTAGAAAATTTACTTATCTGAGATCGGTACCACAGTTTGCGTCTTTCATCCCAATGCTTGATTCCCTTTTCAAAATCTTTGTCATACGCATGCTTGATGGTACTCCAAAGTGTAGGGACCATGTCTTCAATTCCTTTGATCTCATACCGGGCCACCTTTGTCTTCATAATAGATGAAGTGTATGTAACCTCTGGATCAGAAGTTTTCAGATACTTCAGATCATTGTTGAAGAAATAGTCAACAGCAACGGTTCGATGATCTGAGGGACCTTGTTTAGGAAGAGGCTTGGATAGATCAAATGGGTAACGATCTACTTTTAGATTATTCCAATCAAGTTTGTCTGTTAACGCATTAAAGCACTCTTAGAAGTTGTACTCAAGCTCAATACTGCTAGAGCAAGTGCCTTTTAACAAATTAAAGGTAGGTCCTAACAAGATATCTTGAGTGAGATTATCTATCTTGAGTCCATTCAACACGTACTTAGAGAAGTCAATAGGAGTGGCCATGAGATCATTGAATGTGAGAGGATCCTTTGAAGCAGAGACCATTTGATTGAACCAAGGCTGTGCAGGTTGATCAAGTACAACCTGACGCTTGTTCCATTCAAGATCAGGAGTAGGAGGCCTTGGAGGTTGCTTGAACCAATTTGGATTTAGAGTCTTTCTTGTTTTGGGTTCTGAGGTGTCTTGTGATGGATTATCATCACGAGCTACATCATCACCAGCATCATCCATAATCACCTCAGCAATAGGTTCTTCAACTGGTTCCTTTGCCAGAGCAGACTTACTAGTTTTAGAACCTTTAGTCAGAGTTTTACCTTTTGGGGTTTCCTTGGTGGAGGATGGCTTCTTAGAAGATTCAGACTCTTTAGTTCTTCTCCTATTAGTCTTCTTACCCTGGTTTGGTCCAGCTGGAGGGTCTTCATCATCATCATCTTTATCATCATCATGCTTTCTTTTGTGGTCTTTCACTATGTCAGCGACTCCCTTATCCATTGCCTTTTTATCTTCAATCAACGCTTCCATGAGTGCATGGTACAACCAATGATTGGCAGGATTTCTGTTAAAAGACTTGTTAGCATACATGGATTGGTAGAGAGCGCTTTTTAGATCATATTCTTCAAAAGCCGCCTTGTCAGTAGACTTGATGGTGAACTGTGGGTTCTTTTGACTCTCAGCTTGTTCCTTCTTAATCTCAAGAATCTCTAAAGGACTTTTCTCAGATTCTTGTTCAGCTGTTGGTGTTGGTTTCTTGGTTAACTTAGGAAGATGCTGCAAAGAATATTTATGAATGAGACATGTCGTGTGTTTCTACAATTCCTTTTGAAATACATCTCCGACTTTGGTATCAAGATAACTATCAACAACGGTTGGAACATAGGACTAGAGAACAGCAAGAGCTTTAGAAGAATGATCAACAGTTTTCAGCTCAGACACATCTTTTTCCAATTTTGCAACTCTTAATTCAACATCAGTGAGTGCATCGGATTCAGGAACAACAGTGTGATGGTTGGAGCATCAGTTGTGATTGTTGGTGTGGGAATTGGTGTTGTTATTTGTTGTACGGTTGAGATGATAGGTGTCACTTGAGGTGAGGGGTTAGCAGTTGTAACTATAGTTTCAGTGACATTTTCTGGTATAGGTGGAAGATTGGTTGTCTTTGGAATCACTGATACGAGAATCTTCTGTACTGATGGAGACTGAATCTGGGGAGTTTCGTGTTGGATGGGAATATCCAGCAAAGAACTAACATCTACATCTGCAAAATCCTTAACAGTACTAACTAAGGAAGAATCAGAAGAATGTTTAAGGAATTAATCACCAAAACCTGAAGATACAGATAAACTTAAGCTTGATGGAGGGAGTTCAGTTTTCTTGGTATCATCCTTTGCTTCTGATGTCTTTTCAGCTTCTTCCTTTGCTGCATTAGTAATCTCTTCATCACCTTTATCAGAACCTTCAACTTCAGCATCTTTCATTTCTTCATCCTCATCCTTGCGCACACGAATCTTGTACTTATAAATATCATCCTCATTGGATTCAGTTTTGACATCTTCATCATCAGCATCTTGTGTATCACTGACATGATCATCACCTTCATCATCAGCATCACCATCCTTTTCACCCTTCTCAACATCATCATCATCATCATTAGAAAATTCACTATCTTGTTCATCTCCCCACTCAAGAATGACCTTCTCTTTAGTAATGTCCTTATCCTCATCGGGAACCCCTGGTTTAGCACCAGTTCCTTCACTTGAGGTAGCAAAGATGACTGTGGACTCATCGGGAACCCCTGGTTTACTACTAGTTCCTTCATTTGAGCCTCCAGTACCTAGTTGTCTTCTTCTTGTCTTCTTACTTTCCTTAAAAGCTTGCATAATGTTTGCAGGTTCTTGTTCAACAGGAGTAAGAGATGGAGCACCTTTAAGCTTAGCCTTTGAAGTGACAGGTTTTGACTTTGGAGCACTTGGAGTATCTTGAATAACTATACTCTTAGAACTTCTTCCACCAGACTTCTTCGTTACAGATTCAGAGACAGATTCAGTCATGATCCTTGCATGTGTAGCATGGACTTTCCTTGCTGCTTCTGCTTCTTCAGCTTCAGTTTGGCTGATAGACTTAGCTAACTCCAAAGCAGCATCAAGATCATCAGAAATGATGTTGTCATCAGCAGATAGTGTGACTTTCTTCTTGACTACTCTTCTGCTAGTAGTTTTCTTCTTAGCTGGTTTAGGTTCAGGTTCAGATTCTTCAGATACATCGACAGGTTCCTAAGACTCTTCAGCAATCTTTTTGCCTTTTAAACCTTTACCTCTGCTTTTCTTGGGTGGGATCTGATTTGTTGAATACTTGATGAACATCTGATATGATTCTGAACGCTTGATTGCATCAGTTAGCATAATATCAGGAATGGGAAGTCCATATTCCTGAAAGTCTTCACCTATTCTGACAAACTTTAGCCTGCTTACAATCCCATCATCTTTGATTGTATGAAAGTGCTTATGATTGAGGTTTGTGAGAGACTTGTGTTGTTTCAGAAAATGGTTAATGATGATTTTGGTGAATTGGGGATATGGGATGTTCTCACGTCTTGATCTCTTTTCTTTCCTATGGTCAATCTGGTAAGCAAGTCTTCCCAAATCAATTTAGGATAGTCGACATTTTCTCTGTTAAACACCCCTCATAATATGTCAATCCTGGACTTTCTAAGTTTATCATTGCTTGCAAGCTTTCCAGAGAGACTCTTGTTGATTATAGCTGCCAGAAGTTCTCCATGGCTGGTGCATATGATCTACAAACATGTTGGTGTGCCTGTTTAGTGGACCTTTGTAGCCAAGATCAATGAGAAAGGTGAGTGCAGTATCATCATCTGGAACATCTACGATGTCTAGACCTTCTACTCTTAGACAGATATCAAGGATTGTCCTAAAGACTTCAGCATTGACAATATACTTCTTGTTGGCTAAGAGGAATTCATAAGAATCAGTGTCTTGAACCTTCTTGATGGTGTACCAGAATTACTGCATAAAGATTTCTGGGACATCTGCAGATATGGTGAAAGCCTTGAAGCACGTAGAATTGTTGATTATGTCAATGACCAATTGAAACGTCTCTTTCTTCTGTGGCATAGTGGTTTCCAATCTGATATTGGTAGAGCTGATCTTGACTCTCTCAGCAGAAGGAATCCATTTTTCATCACGAGCAGCAGCTTGTAGTGTTTCTTGAGGATTCATGATTCTGCTTAAGAATTAACCAATACAGTTTATATATGCAACATATATATTTTACTGATTAAGTTGGTTATCCTTTGATGATATGATTGATCTATGATTATGTTTCATGCAAACGTGACAGGATTACTACACTCTAAGAATTTAGTCAACTAAGGTCAATTAGTCAACGTCAGTTTTAAAAAAAAAAATCAACAAGACATTTCCAATGAATCTTAGGACACACATTCAATTAGAGAGCAGAAAATGAACATAAAAGCAAAGCAAGTTATGATGCATGACAC